>CM022764.1:2281047-2463547 GCA_012411365.1 Ameiurus melas
GCTTTATCGCTGCCTGGCGATTGTAGGGGTGTGTTTTACATTTACATTTATTCATTTAGCAGACGCTTTTATCCAAAGCGACTTACAAATAAGCAAAGCGATATATCAAGCAGGGAACAATACAAGTAGTGCTACTATACAAGATCCATTCATTGAATACGAGAGGTTTTCTTTTTGGAGCACGTCTCTCTCTAATGGTTTATTTAGACACTGAGAAAGGTTGGTTTTCTTTTGTTTTTTGTTTGGAATACGGACGCTACGAATGCTACATTTCAGGGAATGATCTTGTGTTTATAATTTGTTTATATCATGATGCTATTCTCTGGCAGGGAGCTTGTTTTCAGTCATTTACAGTACATTCATATGAAACATGTTTGATTTATGTTACAGCTCTTGCTTCCCGCTGGCAATATAAGCTGAATAAACTAGTTTTTTATTTATTTATTTATTTTTTTAAGAAACTTTAATATATAACGCAATACATTTCCTCACCTCCACTGGGTATTTATTCTTTTTTTTTTTTTTCCTTCATAGTGTAAGAAGGTTAATTGTGTTTACTAGAGCAACTAGAGTGATAATATGAGTTTTATGACATTTGTACCACAGTGTTTTCTTTTGACTTCGAAAACCTTGGACAACTTTTCTAAAGAGACAATGTCCTCACTGTACCGTGGGAGGAATTACTGACATATTGGCCAGTCTGTAAAGAATAATAACTAAAATGTAGAAGAGCATTTGGGTTTGTTGTTGTTGTTGTTGTTGACTCTTGCTGACTTGTCCTTAGCTTAACTAAAAAGTTCACCTCACCTTCACTTGGTCAAAATCTGATCCACCAGGAAGGGACTTCTGCGGTATGTGGAAGGCCTGAGAAATGAAAATTCAATATACGAGATCAATAATTATTGCATTTTGATTGACATAAAATAAAGCTACGCTTAGCATCTGGACTTGACATGACCCATATAGCGCTAAACCCGCTGTGACCGGTTAACTTTTTATTTATTTTTTTATTTTACCTGAAACTGTGACTGTCTACAGGTTCAGCGTGTTGCTACTCCAGGTAATGAATAAAACATGACACAACACGCAGCTGTGGGAAAATCACCAGAGGAGTGGTGTGATGAAGTGGAATTACTGTTACCACAGCAATCTCAAACCAGTTTTTGGATGTTGTTTTTTTCGGTTAAAGAATGACACCGTCGTTGTTATTCAACATATCGTTACAGTTAGTATTGTGGAACAACCATAAAAATAAACAAAAAAAAACCACAAAAAAAAACCTCCCACTGTTAGTCATTATTTATTATTAATTATAAGCAGTTCTTGTTATCACTTGCTTTATAACAGCTATAAACAGTCAATCCCTCACCATCCGCTCTTTCCTTCACTCTTGAAGTTAATAAGAGTTAAAACATGTTTCTTGTCGTGTTCCCGAGAAGGCAGAAAGTACAAAAGGCCTCGGCCCTGAAGAGTAAAACTCAGAGATGACACTCGAGACGAATGCGAAAATAGCCATCGTCTTACAGAAAGCTTTATTACACCAAATTTTCATATATATATTTTTTTTCTTAATCTGTCTTAGATTACAGTATATGGACAACTTCCTGGAAAGAATTCATTGTTCTAGAAGTTGTTCTTTAGGATGTTTACACTAGCTTTATTGTGACATTTTAAACTTGTAATTAAACTGAAAAACAATAAGAATCTATTTAAGGTGTGCGGGGTGGGTTTACAATGACCTGGATGCATAAGTGTGCACACCCCTAAACTAATACTTCGTTGAAGCGCCGTTAGATTTTATCACAGCATTCAGTCTTTTAGGGTAAGAGCTGATCAGTTTGGCATCTAGACTTAGCAAGATTTTGCCCTTTACGGTCAGATTAGCTGGACATCTACTGTGCACAGCCCTCTTCAGGTCACCACACAGGTTTCTGACTGGATTTAGGTCTGGGCCATTGCAAAACCTTGGACTTGTCATGGTGAAACCATTCCTTTGTTGATTTGGAGGTTTGCTTCGGGTTGTTGTCATGCTGAAAGGTGACATTCCCCCTCGTTCTAATGGTTTTAGGAAAAGCCTTAATTGTTTTGTGCCAAAGTTGACGGTTATTTGGAGCTATTTATGATTCCCTCCGCCCTGATTAAAGCCCAGTTCTAGCTGAAGAAATGGTGATGTGCTGGGGGGTTTTTTTGGGCCAAAAAGCTCTACTTTATTTGGTAATCGGTTGATTATAAAAGTGTGTCCACGCTTTGTTGGAATTTTTTTTTGTTGTTGTTTCTTTTACTTCCCCTAAAATGATTCCTACTGGTTTTTCACTTTAATTTATAGGTTAACAACAAAGCTAGAAAAGATTCTGACATGATTTATCTTGGTTTATTTATTTATTTATTTATTTTACATAATAAAAACCTGCCACTTTAACATGGATTTGTGTACTGTGTATAACTTGCACAAGGCAAGAAAACATAGAATGGATAAACTGTATAGAAAGCACAAGTTACAGAACTGGTTATGGGAAGAAAAAAAAAAGAACGACATGTCAAGCTGAGCGACAAGAACGCGAACACGCAGAGCTCAAACGCATACATCAATGTCACTGTTGAAATTTTCCGTCATCTGCTGGTACCTTTAATTTTCCAGCGAGTGTCCAATTAATCATGTTTCAGTCAAAAAAAATAAAATAAAATAAAATCACCGAACATCAGAAAGCACTGACTGAGTGCTGTGACACTCACTCACCTTCTTGGCTTGCGGGATTTCCTCTGTAGACTTGGACCTGCTCTTCACCATATGCTTCTGAGGTGACGTTGTCTGAAGAAATAGAAGATTGTTTTAAAACGGTGTTTGTGGTAGGAATAAAAGGTTTGTAACGATTACATAATGATTCCATTTTATTCGCAATCCTGTATAGAAAGAAGCCTTTTTAGATAAGAGCCCCCTGCTGCCCACAAGGTGAATTTGCTCATTTTACACCTCCTCCAGCTACTCCTGCAAATAATATAATAATCCGGTAGATAAATAAATAAATAAATAAATAATCCGACGGAGTTCATCATCATGCTGGTAACAGTTTTAAGACACAAAAGCGACACCTCAGAGCTCTCTACTGACCCCACTGGTAGCCGTGCTGGTTCTGTCGGTTATCTGCTACAAGCTTCGTCCTTTTTTGCTCCGTGGGTCATGTTAAATGAGAAGCGTCCATTGCTTGTTGCATATTTCAAATATACCCCAGCACCTAGGGCTTATTTTTTTTTTTTTTTTTTGTACCACGTTTTATTGTACTACATGAGTGTGAACCAGGGTTCATCCAGGGTTGTTTGTTTTTTTTCTCCCCCCACAAACTCCTTTTAATCGTAAAGATTCAGACAACAATCGCAAGGGTGTGCTCTTGTGACAGTTTTATCACCGGCCATTTCGAACAGTGTGAATCGTACATCGGGAATTTATGATGAAAAACACAGAGTGTAGACAGTTTTATTGTCGGGATAATTCATCCACAATCTTTCCAACACATTTTTCTGAAAGGTAGGCTTCAAGCTGCCTTGAGTAATACCAGACTGTGAGAATTGCTGTCCCAGTTTCAGTCCCAACGTGTAGCGACACGCTGATGAGCCCTGCTCTGAACACACAAAAAAAAAAACTACTGTACAGTTTTCCCCCAAGGTCAAATATTAACGTACCCTTAAAAGGTACAACTGTAGTCCTTAACGTCCAATTATGAATCCCAAATGCGTTTTAAAGATGGACTAAATCTTCTAGGCCCATGGTGACCAACATGGAGTCACCAGGGGAGTCATTAATGATCCATGAAGCATAGCCAGGGAGATCAGAGAAGGGAAGGAAACATCCCACTCTTATCAAAGTTTTTATATTTATTCTTATGCTTATTAGCCCATTTGAATTGAATCCAAACCTCAAATCATTCAAAAACATTGTTTTGATCGGTTCCTGGCTGCAAAAGGTTTGAGAACCACCGTTCTGGGTTCTCGAAGTAAAGATACAACACCAGTACCCGTGAGGAACCCTGAATTGTCTAACTCATTACAGTATATTATCAATATACTGTATTATCTATAGAGATTTGTGGTGTTTAATCTCAAGCATCAACAAGAAAAGTATGATTTGTGTCATTTGAGACGCAGCTACTTGTGCTATTTATGCTCATATACTTTTTTTCTGTTTATTTATTTTATTAGTATTATTATTATTATTGTTGTGATCCAAATCTGTGTTTACCTTCTGCTCCATGTTGGAAAAAGTGCAGCAGGGTGCTGGAGGGAGAAGAGACACTCTTTATCTGTATCCCGCGCTCAGGGCCTGTCAGTGTGAGAAAGCAAAAACGCATTAAGAAGCATTGAATGCGACAAGAACACACAAACGTGACCGTGTCTGGACGTGCAATCTATCACCACTAGGGGTCACCTGTTCTTTTTTGATTCGTTCTTATGAAGGAGTAGCATTAAGATAGCAGCTTTAAGATGTTTAGCGAATGTAGGATGGGTGTCGATTAATGACAGAAAATACGTACACAGGCATGAATAAAAACCTGTTACAAAGTAATAAGCCGTAAAAGGTAAAGCACTGACATAATATATAGGAGCAGCATAGGTGTCAATGTATACATGGTTATGAGTATTGATCTGCCAAGGCCAGAGGGGACAACTGGTAGTAACAGAGGCCATGTCACCATGGAAACACAAGAGAGTGACTCCGAATATTAAATTCTCTCTCTATCTCTCTCTCTCTCTCTCTCTCTCTCTCTCTCTCTCTCTCTCAAAAGGGTAATTAGACATTCACAGGTCCTAATGTTCACAAGAGGGCAAATTATGATGGGGAAAGTATCATTTAGATTCCCCAACACATTCGCCCTTGCTCAGAAATGATGAACCTCTCATCGTTATACAATCATGCAATATGAATGACTCATTTTTAATCATTCTGCGTTTGCGCTAACGGGTTCTCTATAATCAGAATGAACACAGGAAGTGGAAACATTTCGACTATAATTACACTCCCAGTATAATAATGTCGATCGACCTTGTAGGCGTAATGAGTTTTTTTTTTTATATTATTTATTTATTTTATTCCGTCAGAAAACTAAGTAGCGATCTCAGTAGCATGGTGCTTTGATAAAGAACAGAAAGCCCTAGTGACTGAATGTGGCCACAGCCCTGACCTATTTGGTGACCTAGTTTTACTCGCCACCACGCCATCCACACCCCTACCAGTGTTCTCCACCCTCAGGCTAGGCAGCCATGTCCGTAACTTTTTCGGTGTTGCATGCATTGTGTTTGTTTTTTTCCCCCTCCCCCCCAAATTATTCATTAAGATGTTGGTTTGGTTTTTGTGCATACATACGGCAAAAAAAAGGAGACGACATCATACGGTATTTTCCACTATAGAAACTATATTAAAAATATCAAATATGATCGGCGGATATACCGTATACGCATGCACAAAAACTCAAGCTTATACTGTAGCAATGCAACGCCAGGCCTTGAAATACGTATAGTTCGTTTTCCAAGTACTGGATGGCGTACACACTCGGCACTAACTTTGACAACACTGACTCGCACATCATGCATGCGCTCATCCTAAAGTTTTAAATCCCATGCTTGCTTTTAATCATGCTGAGGAACGGTATGGAAGTGTGTCCAGATCAGTCCAGATCGTCCAAGCATACATTGTTTCTATTTTCAAATCAAATATCAAATGGACAATCCCTATAATGTTATTATATTCGAAGCTGGCATGTATATAATGCATTTAAACCATTGAGTAACTGTATATCCTTATAATCCCGAGGTGTTTTTTTAAGACCGTATAGGAGCACCTACGCCTTACGTCTATCCATCAGAGTGGAAATCAAATTAAATTCCCAGCCCCTCAGGCTGCGAGATGACTGATGAGGTTTCCTCCGTGAAGAACCTTGGAAATCGCCACTTAAACGTGATAGAAATTCTACCGTGAATTCTGCGGAGGTGCTTCCTGCCTGCTGAACCAACCCAATCGGACTCTGTACTGGTAACAATGAAATCTGAAGGACATCAGCGCTACTCGAGCACACAGAGTCATAGCAAAGTGTGAATCACCACCTGTATGTCCATGTCTCGTCCCCCCCACCCCCCCACCCCACGTTCTGCTGGTCTGCTTGCCCTTCGTTGGTTTTGAAACCAGCGATGCATACAAATACTCATATCAACACATATGATTGACTCTCTCTCTCTCTCTCACACACAGGTTATCGTGCATCCAGAGAGTGACTGTTATACCCTGGAAAAAATGACATTCTGCATTTTTAAAGCATTTCAACCGTTCTGCATTGTACAAACACCCCCAGTAAATTATTCCAAGCATTAAGGAATATAATAAAAGAGGAAAAAGGAAGATTCTTACCGTCTCCTTCCCCACCTTTGACAGAGAGGCTGTGCTGCCAGATGAGAATTCAATGTCTCTAGTGATATGCTTTTCCGCTCTCCATCCCTCCCTTCCTCTGCGTCTCTTTCACACCACACCACGCTCTCTCTGTCCATTCACAATTTCACAGACATGCATGACAAGTGCACACACCCACCAGTCGAGACACACAGTGACGTCGATGCTGGTGGTGTGCGTACGCGTGTAACTGGGCTTGAAAAAAAAAAATAAATAATAAATTAAAAAATAAAAAATAAATAATAAATCATTTAACCCCACCTACAAAAGGAAAAGAGAGAGATTCTCATCATTCCAAAGTATTTTTTATATAGAGCGCATACGTTCACTGGACAGTTTAACAGGGACACATACACACGTGTATATGTCAAGAGGCTCGGCTAACGTTCACATCAAACAGGCTCACCAAGAGATATGATGAACTGTCCAGTTTCCGCGAGTCTGAGCCCATTACAGCCTCACGTTCTTGGCTGGCTGGAGTGGAACCCAATGTGGTCTTCAGCTGTTGTAGCTCATCCAACACGAAAGTTAATGTTGTGATGCTTTTCTGCTTACCACAGGTGTAAAGCCTTTATCGGAGTTACTGTAATCTGCCGGTCAGCTCAAACCAGTCTGGCCTTTCCCCTCGGACCTCTCTCATTAACAAGCCGTCACCGTCTGCAGAACTGCTGCTCACTGGATTTTGTTCGCGTTGTTTGGTTAGCGCACCATTTCGACCGTCGTGCGTGAAAAACCCCACAGGATCAACAGTTTCCGAAATGCTCAAATCCATGCCGGAGATGACGTTTTTTTTTCCTTTTCTGATGTTCGACACCTACCTGCGTCATTTTATACATCGTATCGCCGCTACACGATTGGCTGATCGGAATTATAAATGCATCAATAAACAAACAAACAGGGGTACGGGTGTTCCGATTCAAGCGAGTATGGGCATGAGTATACAGAATACAAAACTACAATTCATCTCTCAACTCTCACTGAAGAGGAAGTGATGAGAACACTTTCATGAGTTCCCATTATTACCTTTTGTTCCTAACTAGAGAAGTCCTGCACACACACACACACACACACACACACACACACACACACACCACAGTTATTAACACAGCGACATTAAAACACAGACAATTCTATCAGAGAAGCGACCTGTTCCTCACTCCTGCTGAAATGGGAAGCCCCAAGTCCACGATGATGTCATCAGTCTATGATCAGCAGAGGTTATTAACAAAGAAATAAATAAATAAATGGTTGTACAGAGTTATAATTTAATAAGTACTCTTACACAACGACATTTGAACCCTTTACACAAATTAATCAGTTCAAAAAAGGGGTGTAAACTTTTAAACAGAATGATCGGTGTAAAATTTGTCGATTCTGCAAGGCGTATGGAAACTTACGACCTCAACTGTATACTATAGCACTGTTGAAGTCTCCATTCTGATTGGTCAGAGAGAACAGCAGCTCAGACACCAGTTCCAGGTGTAATTGAAATAAATTGAAGCACTGGTTCTTATACGCCATCATGACGTCACATGTTCTAACGAAAAGTGTGTGTCATTGTCGATTCTGCGAAGGAACGCTTTTATGGAAGGAGTCTCCAGTGCGACAATCCCAGGCAAAGCTGTAATTTTAAGTTTTCCCAATATGGCGGGATTTGTAATTTCTTGGCAACATGATACGCTGCATTTGTCTAATTAACTTCAAGCAAGGGAACTAAAAAAAAAAACAAAAAAAAAACCAATCATTTAAAAGAGAGGCGTGGCAAGTGAACAACACTTTGTATCGGTTTTAATGCAAGTGACAGGAACTCATTTATTTCTTGGCCATTCCACAACATTAAACGCATCTATAAAATGTATAAAAAAATGTGCATGTGTTTTTGTAAATAAATTGATAGCACTGGCAAATTGCTGTAGTTTAAGTGGAATAAAACAAATCGGGTACACACCGTTCTCGAGGGAGGAGGAGAAAAGAAAAAAAAAAAAAAAAACACCCCTCCACAAATTGCATCACAATTTTTGTTGTTGTTGTTGCAACAGCAGCAATCTCAAAAACGCCACATCACGTATGGACTGCTTCAGAAGTTTTCCTATGGACTGAAATGGAGTGTGAAACCACATCTGAGGGAAAATCCTCAATGTCTAATCCATTCAAACGCGTATTTAAAAGCGGACACCGTTACCTTCAGTACCTTTAAGTACCATTTTAACCCGGTACTTCCACTTTTAAGCAAGAATTTGGACACCTCTGGATATCAGCGAGTGACCAAGTTATAAATTAGACAGAGATCTCAGCATCCAGTATCAGACTGGATTAGATCTGAAGAGCAAAGGCAACGGTGCAGAGAACTAAACAGACATATCGAGCACAAATCTTTAACAATAACAAAAAAAATTTTTAAATGAATTTTTTTTTTTTTTTTTTTGGACAAATTCATTCAAGTGAAAAAATCCTAAGTGAATAACATTCTTATAAAAGCATGTGAAAGTGCATCAAATGACACGAAATAAATATAGTATAAGCATGCTTGATCATAATGCAAAAAAAATACAAAAAAGTACAATTATATACACACACAATACAGAAATCTCACAAGTCTTTGCACCCAGTTCTCTTTGCTTCCATTTTGTCTTGAACACGTCATCACTGTTTACACTGTTTATAATTATGATGTGTGGGAATATGCTAAATATGAAGCCTCGTCCCCACACACGCACACTGTACACTCTCTCTCAATGTGACGTCCCCTTGGCAGATCCTGTACAGTCACTCGGTGTCCTGTTTTTCTTCTTCTCTACTTTAGAGTTTTTATGACTCCCATTAACGCAGGGCTTCTCCTCATCCACCGCTTTCTCAGCGGGCTTCGTGCGCTTGTTCGAGCAGCTCTCCTGTACCTTCTCAGGGTTCTGTTCGTCACGCTTTCCCTCAGTCTGCTGTGCGGGGACCTGTAAGAACGAGGGCAGCTCCAGTTGTTCTTTGGTTAATAAGCCACGCTGGTCGTCGGCTCGGCTGCACTGCACACGGTTCAGGATCTCCACCAGACCTGAGAGGCGTGACAGAGTCAGCGTCAGGGAAGATCCGTTCGGGAGAACTCGTCATAGTCGCGAGGTGTGAAAACAGAAAAGCCGTGAGGACAGACTAGACAGCTTGTAGCGTAGGTGATGTGATGTATTTGACAGAACCCCACTACGTCGCGCGATTCCTCAGCTTCTTGCCATTTTGGTCAAAAACCCAGGAATCAATGAGTGCTTCAGAGGTGGGTTTTCATAACCAATGCCAATCGTTGAAACCGTAATGTAGTTATAAACTTAAACACATCAGCACCACTGCAGAGTCACAGACTCCGACTGACCAGCCAGCAGACGAATCGGGAACAGTGTTAAACAGTGCAAATATATTCTAAATGGACAGTTTTGTTTGATCGTTTGTGTTCGTTTCAGTAGCTTAGCTGCTTTTTAAAATCGAGGCATGGCGGTCCCTGTTAATGCTGTTGATCTTAAATTAAATACATAAATAAAAAAAGTTTTCATGGGCGTACTTAAGAGGGGATGGACTAGGGCACAGCCAAGAACGATTTTTAATTCAGAGGAGCAAAAACCAGCGGTTTGGCTGAGTGGGACCAAGCTCACGTACTGCTGAGACGGACAGCCGTGCTTCCTGTCCGTTAAAAACCACCAGCTGCCACTTTGGTTTTTGGTGCCATCATTCTTTGCTTCGCTTCCCTTAAAGTGTGCAAACTCTGCAAACAGCATCGACCCGGTCCGAGACGATGAAAAACCGCCGAGCTGATGACGTTTCGCTTTTTTCCCTCCCCCTCAGCGCTTCTGACGTACGTTTTTTGGGGTTTTTTTTTTGTGTGTTCTCGATCGGTTAACTCAGGGATGTCCAATCTTATCCGGAAAGGGCCGGTGTGGGTGCAGGTTTTCATTCCAGCCAAGCACTAGCCACACCTGATTCCACCTGATTAATCAGTTGTTCTTGGCTTTCAATAGACTCAGGTGTGGCTTTGGATTGGTTGGAATGAAAACCTGCACCCACACCGGCCGTTTCCGGATCAGATTGGACACCCCTGGGTTAACTGTATCGGGCAGATAAAGGAAGTATCGTCCGATCGCCAGTCACATATCTGGCCACGAATGAGCTGATCCATCTCAGATCGATCCTCCCATCCCCAAGCGTAACATCACGAAAGATAGGTGTACCTAACAAACTGATTACTACTCCCATGAAAAACTCCGGCTAGGACTAGGGTGTACCTACAGCTCAGCATGGTACGTTACCAGCAACTCTTCTCAATCCTAAGTCTATGGCAGGATATTTTAGCAGCACGAGGACATCTTTACTGTTGAATTGTTGTGTAATGATAAGAGAATGCTGATTGTACTTACCCTCCATCTCATTTTTGGGCTTGGTGCTCGTTCGGCCTCGTTCTCCAACTGGATTTCCCTTCACGTCGCCTTCATCTGAATCAAGTGCAGCAGGTTATTTAAAACACAGTCAAGGGACACTTCACACCACCAGAGTAATATTGATGGAATAGCATGATAAAAATGTTTGATACATCAATATAAAATGAAGCAAACAATTCAATGCTCCGTGGTGGTGATCTAGGAGACTTTACGGGAGTTTTAAAGTAACTTTCCAGAAGGAACGGTTTGTTGCTTATTCAGAAAGTATGAGCAAGAAGCCTTTGCTTTGCAGTGCACTTGTTGGGGAAAGTTGCTGATTCTAGTCTGCTAAAGCGGTTCCATTTCCACGATTTGCTAAATGCTCTTCTGTTGTAGGGTTCTACATAGAACCATTAAGAGTTCCACAGAGGAACCGACTTAACAAGCTTTGAGGACGCTAGATGGAACGTTTTTTCGTCCCAACACGGTGTTCGATCGAGCAAGCAAACAACCCGCAAACGGTCTTCGCCCAAATATATTCAATTCGATTTTATTTGTTTAGCGCTTTTCACAATAGACGTTGAACCTTGAAAGGAACCAGACTCAGAAGGGAACCCGTCCTCATCTGGGCAACGACGGATCGTGTAAAAAAAAAAAAAAATTCATTATGGTTTTATAAAAATCCGCTGAACGTCTGCGCCGATTTGGAAAAATTGAAAGCGATTTTGCATTTATTTCTGCAATCCTGGAGGGACTGTACAAGTATTCTGGCCACTGAGGAGTCTGCGAGCCAAACAACAAACTAAACACATGACGACAGGAGAGCTGGCGAAAGAGTAAAGATGTTCAAACGGGTCAAAACGTTTTTTTTGTTTTTTTTTGGGGGGGGGGGTCTTTGATTGCGGACTCACTTTTGACTTGGTCCAGACAGAGAGTCTTGTTGGCCAGGCGCAACACGGTGGCGTCCATGTTTAACGGTTCTTTTGAGCCACTCTGATGGAAAGAGAACTTGGTTATTAGGCATCACAGGAAATTATTATGCAATTTAGACCTCCGCTACAGACCAGCTACAGCGTGAGTGTAACGCGGTTAGGAGGTAATCTTTCGATCAGGCAGAATTCAGAAAAACTTTCACAACACACACCACGGTGATGACGGCGTCCTGCAGTCGGAGTTGGTGTTTCTGTAAAACAGAGGAGACGGCGTCCCCCAGAGTCTTACTCGATTTGGCCACGATGCCTATCGTCTTCCCTGTGAACGCTATCTCCAACCTACACACACACACACACACACACACACCACAACAAAAAGACTAGCATGTAAAAATATCTTGAATAAATCTGTCTATTTCTCATTATACAACAGTACTGCAGAATTCTTCAATCCGATTGGTCAAAAGGTGTTGATTCATTTCCTGTAAACAGCAGTTTTGCCTGTAGTTCTGACTGCAACGTTTATATTAATGGGTTTCTAATTCTTCAGCATACAAAAAATGCTCATAAATAATCAGATTGTTTTTTGTGTGTTTTTTTTTTTTAAATGTGTAGAATTATTGATCTGAAGTTTTCTGTAATGTCTAGCTTTTATAGTATTGTAGGAGTGTGTCGGGGTCAGCTGTGAAGGTGACGCTGAACCTTTCAAGTCTTTGTGGTTTCTTGGTAACGTGACGAGCTGTATTTTTGTATTCAAGGGGGAGGGGGAGAAAGAAAGGGGGGGTAAAAAAAAAAAAAAAAAAAAAAAAAAAAAAAAAAAAGAGGCTGGGGGGGGTGAGGGGGTGGTACTTCGCAAGTGATAACAGGAACTAACGTGTTCAAATGTTCCACGGCATTTAATAGAACTATAATTGTGGGGGGCACACAACCACGCAGTATAAGAGGAATAAAACACTTTGGTACATCCAGTTTAAAGGAAATCAAATCTGGGGTGTGACATTTCAAATGTGACCTTGTCTTGTTCTACCGTTTAGCTTCTTTCAAGCATTTACTTTTAGAAAAATAAATAAATAAAAACAAACAAACAATTATAAATACATAAATAAAGAAAGAAAGAAAGAAAGAAAGGTCAGTCCCTCCAGGGTTTCGTGATCACACAAATGAATGCAAAAATCAAGAAAACCATTTTTCAAAAATTACCACAGATTTTCTGCAGATTCGGGCCAAGACACGTCGTGTGACATCATTACAACGCGCATTCAACCAAAGCCCTCTAAAAGGTGCAGCTAAACGGTCTCATTTACCAACAAACAACGCTGCAAAAGAATTTCGTGCAGTTGCAATTTTGCCAATTCAAGCAGTTTTCCGCAACAAGAATTTATTTATTTATTTATTTTTAAATGTCGCAGCAAAATCGAAACGCTTATAGCCGCAACAATCGCAAAATAACTCTGTGGGCGGTTACAAGCTTCAGTTGTCTTTTTTTATTTTTTTATTTTACCCCCACATATATAATCTCACGGACATAAATTTGACAATTTTGGGAATACGTCATGAAAAATACGTTTCTCTTTCCTGTAAGGTTTCAATAATGTGCGTATGACAGATGGACTCACTTAAACGTTATTCTGACTTCCAGGGTGACCTGCTGGTCCTGCAGGACAGAACTGTCTTGGTCCAAGGACAGAGGCTGTTGCTTCCGAGACACATTCTGCACAACACAACACGACAGGAGAAGATTATTCAGCTGCTGAAAAGGCTGAGATTATATCAGCCATCAGTCTACACCAAGATTACCAAACTGTGGTAACGTAGCCATCGGTAGAGTTACTGCTTTACCCCACATGAGGTCATTTACAGGGTAAAAAGCACGTCAATGCCATGCAAGTGCATTTATTTTGAATGAACACCAGACTTGGTATGTATTGAAATCAGGACAGTGCATGTGTGACCTTATCCTTGCCCTGGAGGTAGATCACGATGTCTTTCATGGGGAAGCCTCTTTTCTCACACAGGCTGCTCAGCATGTCACGCAGAGTCAGACCGGCTCGAGCCGGCGCCAGGCTGGCCGTGCCATCGGGCATAAACACACAGCAGTACTTATCCGCTCGATTAGACGAGTTCGGCTCCGAACCAACAGGACTCGAGGAGCCATCCTGAGAGCGAGACCGTAAGAAAATGCAGGATAAAAAAAAGAAAAGAAAAGAAAAAGAGGGAGACAGAATGACTTGAGAGAACAATGAATCAGACAATTGTATATTCTGAAAAAATTAAAAAAAAAAAAAATAAATAAATTTGATCATAGCAAGTAACATCCTGAATAATGGAAACGTTATCCAACATCTCATTATAATACTATGGTATATTGAATGCATCTCGTAGAGATCAGCAAAACCGATCGATCGGCACCAATAAACAGTTTAATCGGCAGAAATCCACAACAGTATTTTTTCCCGGTTGCGTCATCATTATACAGTAACGAGAGCGGCCTCTAGAGGTGAAATGATCACTGATCATTTTGTTGTGTCATTTGAAGTGTTGTTTTTTTTTTTTTTTGAATGTCTCGATTTTTATTTGTTATTTAGAGTGTAACTTTTTGGTTTCGGTGTGGATGCACATCTTTTAAATCTACCTTAATATTTATTAATAGTTCATACATATTCATTTCATTAAAAAAATAATAATAATAATAGCCTACAGGAAATTTTCATGGTGCAGTCAGTACTTTTTATTTTTGTAATAAAAATTCAGCAATGTTGTACTTTGAATGTTGAGTTTTCATTCAGTATCAATTTTAATATATATATATATATATATATATATATATATATATATATATATATATATATATATATATATATATATATATATATGCGCTGATTGATCAGTTATCGGCAGGTACCGCCTGACTTAGCGGATCTTACCAATACCGATAACTATCGGTTGACTGACAGTATCGTGAATATGTAATATTTCTCAAAAATTAAACATTGAAATTGTCCCTTTTCTATTTCCAGATATTTGCTATTTTAAGAATGTGTCATCACACAGAAATCATCTGCCAATAGAATTAAATTAACTGTAAGCCTGACATCATTAAGCTGATAATTTCTTACGTAATGATCATCTAAAAATGAGAAACATCAGATAAAAGTTCAGGACGTTGTCACTGGCTGCTATCTGCTTATCATTTTTTTTTTTTTTGCAACGTTGTTCAGTCTGAAATGAAAAATGTATACAGAATGCATGTAGTCCAAAACTAGCTTTGTACATTATATTAGTGCCATAGCTACAGTGCAAACCTTAGAACTAAACGCTGCGCAAATAATACAACCCTCTTTTAAAACTCGACTAGTCTTTTAGGATTTGTAAATGTTACCTACACACACCTCTGATCTGTTGGAAAGTGACCCTAACTCCACACTGCTGCTGGATTTCACAGAGATCTGAGACTCCTGCCTCGACACTGTGACCAGCCGGTAAGACACGTCTGCTAACACACACACACACACACACACACACGTTAAATTTAGTCCAGTAGTTAGATGCAGAGTCCATAAGATGTGAGAACACATTAGTAGTTCCACCAGTCCTGCAGTACCTCCCCATGATCCTCTCTTCTCAAGCTTCTTCTTTTTGTTGGCTTTGCTGTCAGACGATGGAGTTTTCACGTTTGTGCTCTGCTCACACGCGCACACACACACACACACACACACACACACAGTAAGAAGCACATCAGGTCTCCTTAAACGTGCATACAGTTGAGTGCAAAAGTTTGCATCCCCCTAGACCAATTAATTTGATTGATATACATTATTTTATAGCAACAGGACATGTTGTGCAACACTGACTGCGTTTACACGGACAGCAGTAATCCAATTGTTGACCTTATTCCGAATAAGACAATATTCTGATTAAGGTGTTTACATGAGTCGCTTTTAGAGTATTCTTTTCATGTTCCCACGTTACATGTTATAGAACATAGATTGATTTACGGCACACGTCATTGCGTCCCCACGCTACGCCGTCCGACGTTCCCTCCAGAATTTCACGTATCGACATACGGTCTTCGTTCTGGGACCGTATACAGTTTTGGGTGTTTCATTTTTAATTTTACGAAAGCTTCAAGCGCGGTTCATTATTAGTGGTGCTGTACGGGCAGATAGACGACCGCTTGAAGCCGTGGGCTGCGTCCCAAATCGCGTACTATGTCGTAGCTGATGTACGTGCATTTCTCCTACCACATAGCAGGTAAGTACGCGGTTTGGGACGCTGCCATGCTCTCTTGTTTACCGTAAAACGGTTGAGCGCTGCCGTGAATGAACATGCGGTGAAAACTCCCACAGGACGTTAATAATGTGATGAAGCTAAAACAGGAACACTCCACACGTCTTAATTCCATTTGTGTTTCCTTCGAGTAGGACTTTAATCGGATTAAGGTCATCAATAATCGCATCAAACGATCATAATTATAACGATAGTTCCTTAACGAGAGTCTCGTCTTAAATCGGGTTAACATCGGATCATCGTTGTCCATGTAAACGTACTGACCGAGTACAACCGTTTCTTAGACTTGGCCTGAAACGTATCGAATCTCCTAACAAGTGAACACGACTTCAAACGTAGACTTGTTTAGCGAATATTTCCTTTTGAGATTGAAATGAACATGCAAGGTTATGAAGTAATAACATTTCACAAATTTCTTGCCAATACCATTTGTTTTCAGTCAATATCGCTAAAGATGTGTCTCTTGTGAGTGTACTGTATAGCAAGGATAGCAATAGCTACTGCTTTCTGTTGTGGGTGTGGCCCATCAGACACTTTAAAATGAAAATACCTCAAACATGGTAGACAAACACGTCCTTGTATGATGAAATTTTTTTGTTTGCATGTTCTCATAGATGAAGGAGGAGCAAACTAATATAGTCTCATATTAGGAAATGGACAAATATCAGAACTTTTTTTTATAGTATTATATCTGAAAATGCGATTACATGTTTTTCAATAAACGCAGATTGGTACCACATGGGTGCGTGCGCACTCTGATGATGCTCCCATGCAGAATAAAATCCATGCAGAATGTGTGAGACCATCTGAGTAACTGAGTTCAGACCAGCCACAGGTTCTCCCGTGAGAGATTTCTGTTTTTCTTATCATTTCTAAAAGAAAAGCTTCCAACCAAATTCAGTGTCTCCAATACTGGTAGCGATCTACATTATCTGTGATCCTGGCAATCCGTGTTAATTGTCGGATTTGTGGATTTTGTGCAACTTGTGGATCCACGTCACATATTAGTTTAAATCAAAATGTACCAGTTGCTTTGCTGCTTGCTTGTGGGAGTTCAGTGTTACCTTCCTGAGATTGGTTGGCGTGACGCACTTATTTTGAGACACGAGATCCGGCAGGGGTCGTCCCTCCACACCGGCCAGCATGCAGTTCTGATAGAGTGAAGAGCGCACGAACCGTGCGTAACTATCCATCTTCATCAGCTTATATATCTGCCCAGGTAAACAAACAAACAAACAAAGCGCATAAAGGCATTCAGTGACTTCAGGATTGCACTGAATACTGTATAAAACAGGTCATGTGCATGAGGGTGTGTTGTGTACCTGCTGCTGGGCTTTGCTAAACATTTCTGGCGTAGGGTTCTCCAGGTCGCTCTCGTTGGTGCGTGCCGTGTCGTCGATGTTCACGGCGTTGAAGGAACTCTCGGAAAGATATAGATCGTAGATGGAGCGGGCTTGCTTCTTCAGCTGAATGCCGAGAGAAAGAGGGAGAGACAGAACAAGCAGATGGTCGCATCAGCGTTAAATTAGCGTGATCGGATTTAACTCCGGACTGGGCCACGTGGGAACATATTAGCATACATAAAAGTCATTTTAAAGGAGACTGATTAAAACAGTGCGTTAATAGAGTAAAACAATATATAACGGGGGGAATTTATATAACCGCCCCCCCGCAGAGTCAATCCCAACCCCTAATAATGCTAGCTAGGTCTTTGCACGAAACGAGGGGGGGGTTTTCCCCCTCTTGCTGAGCAGGTAAGGCATGTATTTGTTCTCCATTTTGATGGGAAGTTGATCTGAATGACCATCCGCTGATTTATTCTAATTTGGGGGATTTGCATGAGTACCGTGTCAGTGCCTGGAGAACTAGTTATGTTCGGTGTATTTGTGCGTTTTTAACATTTCAATCCACGCTCTATTGCCAGCGTTACGTAAATTTTCAGTCCGCTGATCCATCTCTCATTACAGTTTTGTTCTCTACACTGTATTTCATCGAAACCATCCATAGTCAGCAAGTTCCGCCGCGGTGATCACACAGAACGAGCATAGATACACGTCAGGCCGACGAGTCGTGTTGATACAGGAGGTTCCTCTTTTTGTTTTTTAACAGTCATTAGTAATGATTATATTTAGCTTGGGTCATTAGTACGTTCCGTGCCCCTTAAAAGGTTTTCAACTGTATTGCAACGCACTTTTCGGCTTTTTACTAAGGCAAAAAAAAATAAAGTCATTTTAAACTAGTTTAGAAACGTTCTATAAATAAATATGAATTATTTTACGCCTTCAAGGTCTACGTGCACTTATAAAGTCATTATTATTTGACCAAAACAGATTGTAAAGTCAGATTTGCGTATTAAATTTAACCACAATAATAAGTCTTGTAAAAGATTCTTTTTTTTTTTTTTTTAAGAGACTATTCACATAATTCGTTCACACTCTTCACACATTCCAGTGTCACTATTAATACTGAAAAAATCCTCAGCTTTTGCTTCGTGCTTGCGTGTGTGTGTGTGTGTGTATATATACACACACACACACAACTGGAGGTACTTTTTTTTTTTACACTGGTGTGGTTACCATTTGAGGTAAACCTTTGTTCCGCTGGTTACTCATCGCTGTATTATTGTACCTTAAATATAGCAGGAAATTGTCATTCAGAGGTTAACCGACTATTTTAAGATTCATGACCCCCGACATGGGAGTCCAAGCGGGAAAATAAATAAATAAATAAATAAATAAATAAAATCACGTTTAATCAGACAAATACAGAGAGGTAAATTTACTTTGATATTCTACCAACACGATCCAATTTTAAATTCAGTTTGGCTCTACCGTGCGCCCAGCGCAACGCTAAAGCTCATCTGCATTTAGCTAAACATGTTTGTTTTTTTTTCCCAAAGAAAACCTCCAAACCAGTTGAATGCGGAAAAACAAGAAGTCACGGACCACGATACCACAACGCTTTCTTCATTTTCTCCTCTGTATAGCAGGACACGCAGAAGTAAAGCAAAAGTGCAGGGGGGTTTGATCATTTCGGTGGCATTTGCAGCCACTTGTCCCCTTCGAGGGGCTCTTCACATTTACCCTCCGATGAAACATTTCTCTCCTGATGGTAGGGGAGTGGGGTCATTCTCAGTAAATGGTTCGATGAGGATGACAACGATCGTATGGAAAAATCATATGCTATCTTACTTACACACACACACACACACACACACACACACACACACACACACACCCCACCCTCCCCGCCACCAGTAAACACAGTGTGATCAATCTGTTTGGAAAATGAAAAGAAAAAACAAACAAAAAAAACAACAATGTACAGACCATGAAAAACACAATGTAGGAGTTTGGGTCAGTAACGAGTGACTCATTCGTACGAGATCATTCCTACCTCATCCAGATTAGTAGGCGGAATTTTCTGGAACTTCTCACAGGCCTGCCAGAAGAGCATGTTCTCATCACTCACCTCCGATTTCAGAAAATCCTGAGAACATACATGTCAGGAAACAATGTCAAACCCTGCTCATTTCCAGAAGCAAGACTCGTACAGCTGTCCTGAAGTGAAGGGAAAATATTGTCCAGCCTTAACTTTGCGGTTTTATTTGTTTGTTTGTTTGTGTTAAAAACAGTACCTCAACATTAAACCATAAGGACAATTTTTCCACGGCTTTCTTTGCTCATATTTACCAAGGGTGCCGATATTAGTGGAGATCACTGCATTTAGCAAACAGCATGCTAACTCGCAGTTTATAGTTCGCAGTATTGAATCGCAGCGTTTTTAAGAATGGTTTTGTAGGTGTGGACACGAGCTGGTTTTTTTGGGGGGGGTTTATACCCCCCCCCCCTCCTTGCAGAATTTTCACATAAGAATAAAGGAAAGTCACAACCTGTTTTTCTTTTCTGGCTAAGTCAAGCTAAACAGGAAGCTGGTCGTAATTTTAAAAAGGTATCGAATATCTGCCGACATGCATCGAGAGACACGCTACTGAACGCTGCAGGACGAGCGCACACATTACACGCTCATCGAAATCACCAAATGAAGAAACTTTGAAATTCTTTCATTTTGTAAGGAATAAGTTCTCTTTCCCCATTTGTTTTTTTATTTGGGAGAATATGACTTCTTTTTTTTTCCCAACCATTTTGTCGGTGTATCAGTGTAGAAAAGTGGATTCAAAAAAAGTACGTGTTAAAAAAAATGTCACCACGTTGAAGCTCACGACGTGACGTCACGACGTCGGACCGCATGATGATGTGTTCAACCGGGACTTTGTTAGTTTACTACAATGCTTCTGTCTGCGTTTCGCTGCCAAGTACCTGTGCTGCGCAACGTATCCGTCTGTGTATCGTCCAAACAACCCGATTATTGGGAAACAGTCCAGATAATCATATTACAATCATGATTCACGTCTGTAATGAGACATCAGGGAGAACGTCTCAACGTAACTGTTTCACAAAGGCAGCTGTGAGCCGGCTAAAATGGACCATTAACCACTATCTTCCTCCGACTCATTCAAATATGCTGACCTGAAAAACCTAAAATAAAATAAATGTCTTTAATAAAAATATTTAATAAATGTCTTTAATGGAATATAATATATATATATATATATATACATACACACACACACACAGGTGTACGCTTTATATTTATTTAGACATCAAACACCTAAAACAAATGAGATTTTGTACCGATTTCGAGTGATCCAGATCTGCCTATTTCACGTAGAGCCATTAATTCCAGTTCACAAACATTTCTTTTCTCTCATACCGACATTGTAACTATATTATGGTCTTGCAATGTTTTTGTTTTTTTTGGTCCACTAGGTCTATTGTGTTTTCCATTTTAACGTAGGAGTTCTTGTGCAGATAAAGGATCGAAGTAGTTCATAGTGTTAAAAACGCAACCAAAAAATTAATAATAATATAAAAAAGTTGAGAATTGAGGTTTGAGCTCTTACGGTAAAGTAGCGCACGCCAACTGCGTCCTCCATCAGGCGCTCGAAGCACACGGCCCAGCTGACGACCCTGCTGGCCGGACCGTCTACTCCGCTAGGAGACTCTCCTCCAGCAGAGGCGCTGCTCAGACTCAGGCTGCTTCCTGCGACTCGACAACCTCGACATGTTCAACTCTTCGGAGAGACGAGAAGAAAACGTGTCAAATACAACCGGATCCGTATCTATACGAGAACTACAGAATTATGGACAGGCTTAAAAAGATACGTTCGTCATTTTTTAAATCGCTCTTGCTATGAAGAATAACGTAACGATCTGTGGAACATCTGTCGTCAACAATTGTTGAACAAAACAACTCCTGGGTTGTGTTTATATCTCTCCTGTCAGTCGTGTTACAGACACGCCCTCACGTTTATTGCTTTCAAAAAGCCAACATGGTCAAAATCTGTTAGACGTTAGACTACATTTCTCCGGCATAGATGGTGGCAATTCGATCGTCAAGTTAACGTGACGAAAGTGTAAACTGTTCGGATCAACGACGACGTGAACGAGTCAGTACAGCTGCCAATTTATGACTTAAAAATGGTAGACGGCTGTGTATATTCACTCTACTGGCCACCACTGATTCTGAAGGGGCGGGGCTTCGTTTACAGTGGGCGTGGCAGGGTTTAAAATCTACAAAAAAAAAAAAAATCATTTAAATGTTTGAATTTCGCATTGCAAGATAAACCAATGTACGGTATACGAGCGAGATATTTGTCCTTACGAAATTCTCCACGATCCCAGGTTTTAAGATTTAAGACCAATCGAAGAGGACTCCGGTTTCCAATCGAAAAGCGTGTGATGGTTTTTATTCGTGTCGTGTGGGCGGAGTTTGACGACCGAAGGATGATCCACACCGAAAAAAAACATTCATGATATCGACATCGGTTAGGCACGTGGCCCAGACTTAAGTACGCATGCAGTCTATTAATCATCGTGTCGTATTTCTTCCTCCTGCTCTCCAGGTTGCTCACTACCATCTGTCTGCCGCAGTAAGAGTTTCTGCCGTTCCTCTTCACCAAACTCGTACAACTTTACAATTAATATGCATGTTAAATCCACACATCCATCATTTTCTCGCGCTTTACAAAAAAAAAATCATCAAATAAAATAAAAATGTAATAAATAAATACAAAAATAGTTTGCTGTGAACAAACTTCTCGTCTTCCTGAAGCTGAAATCAAGACAAATCCAGTGATTGTCTCAGATCTACGGGACATGATTTAAAGACTCGATTCGCACTTACCTCCATCCGAAACCGCCTGCGTCTGCAAGAAGCAAAACACACAAGACAAAAAGTCAAACAGGGGGATAAACTTTGACTAAAGAACGCGCATGAATTGGGGTAAAGTTGCGAGATGGCAGCAGGAAGTCGTCTCCCTAACAGCTGAACGGTTTGCTTTTGCACCAGAGGTGTTCGGTAGAGCGGCAGCTGTTACGCAGGAAACGGAGTTTCATCATCGTGCTCTTCATGATCTGACCCCATTCTCACGAGTGCCAGAAGCAGGACTCTCAATGGCATTCTCGCTTCTTCGCGGTCAACTAATCCATGTGAAATTTCTCTTCATAGAGAAGTACACTCGAGTGCAAACGGTTGCGGATTTTCGCACTCGACTGCAGTTATACAAACTTTTGCACACAGCTGCAGTTAGGGTTATATTTCGAGTAACACCCCCCCCCCCCTCTCCATGTTTAACTTTTAATACTTACTTAAAATGTATGTAAATTGTTAGCCTATATATAAAATCACTACTATACTGCTGTTGAATTATAGCCCGGTTGAATTCTTAACTCTGATTGGTCAGGTGGTGTTACTTCATTTCCTAGAACCGCAGCTTTGACCGTAGTTCCAGCTGCAAAGCACATCACAAGTTTATTAATATAATTAATTCTGCAGGAACAGAGAATTTATAGGGTTTTGTATGACGGATGTGCCACAAACGTATTAATATTTATATATTTTTTTAAGAGGCATGTGATTGTTGCTAAGGTGTCACTTTCTGTAAGGTCATGTTTATTTAGTTGTTTTCTTTTTGAAGGAGTCTCCAGTGTTAGCGCTTTGTAACGGGTCAGGCGGTAAAGCTAAGCTTTCCTCCATGTGAACATTTTCGATCGAAAGACAGAAAGACAGCCAGAAAGACAGACAGAAAGACAGACAGACAGACAGAAAGACAGACAGAGACACCGGTGAAGGAATGGCTTTATAGCTGCTAGACGTAGCATTCTAGCAGCTATAAGAAAGAAAGAAAGACAGACAGACACAGACAGACAGACAGACAGACAGACAGACCGGTGAAGGAATGGCTTTATAGCTGCGAGACGTAGCATCCTTTACTACATGAGATTTATTTTTTTAAGTGTTGGCTATATGCTGTGCTATAAAAAGAAAAAAAAAAATTTTTTTTTTATAAATAACCCTCAGGACACGCTGTTCTTTGAAATGTATCGGCTTCGTGTGCAACAGAAACTCTGCTTTGTGTCAAGTTGCATCACGCCACTCGGCTGTTTAGTTTTCTCCACCACAGCATTCCCGATCATGTTTTATTCCGTACTTAAGTCGTTCCTCTGTATCTACTGTACGGACCCGCTTAAAAAATTAAAAACGATTCAATAAAAAAAAAGTTAATGCCTTCGCAGCAAAAAGATATGTCGTATGAGGCTTGACTGCCTCATACGACCATGCATCATGTCATTAAAAAAAAAAAAAAGCGAAACTATTATTCACTGTTCATTTGCTCTGATTCGTGTCTCATCTTGTCAGACTGAAGCACAAACAATTGCATCAGCAATCTTACCATTATGAAGACACAGAATTTTTTTTTTTTTTTTTTTTACTTTAAAAATGTGCCAGTGTAGCAAAAGATATCTCTTAAATGATCATCACACCAACCACAACACTAGCTAGAGCTGTCAAGACAGTTAAAGATCTGTCCTACATACAAGCAGCAGCATGGTGCATGCATTATGCATGATTTGCTGCTGAAACGTGCTGCAGTATTTCTTTTCTAGTTCTTTTTTTTTTTATATATTATATATATATATAACAAGTCAAAACTACGCAGAAAATTAAAGAATCGCATTGTTGCATCTTTTTTTTTTAGTAGCTGAGCCATGATTTAAAATCATGATTTTGCAGCAGATATGCTACGTTATCTATGGTCAAGTGCAAAAGTTTGCAAACCTCGACCCGCCGTCCGCCCACAGACGATACCCCCTCCCCACCCCCCAGCAACCCACCGACCCACCACCGTTCAGGGGAACAAAAAATAATGAATAAATCACCCTCTGTTTTACGTTTTATCTACCGAATTACACGCTATTTAGAACAAAGTCAAATCCACAGCACTATAAGTAAGTGCCCCCCGCCCACATCTCTGCAGATCTGAAGGAGACCATGTTGAATGGATACGACAAGAAAAAAATAAAATAAATAAATAAAATGGACCAAATCAATCAATCAATCAATCAATCAATCCAGACATGTTAGGAGACTTGAAGGGTGAGAACATTACAACTGTAGCTCCAGCTGTTCAGAGAATGTGAGAATTCTGAACTCAAAGAGTGGGCATAGAACTTCCTAGAGAATAGTTCTCATTCAGAAAGGATGGCACGAATTTGTAAACCGATGTTAACTTCCCCCTCACACACACACACACACACGTAAACACAAAATTTAACATACACCATTTTACCATTTTTTATTACTTGTGATGATAAACAGATACATAAACAAACGTCTGGGAAACCGAAGTCTTGTTGGTATAAATGGTGCGCAAACTTTTGTACTCAACAGCCTGATATGATCAGATGATGAAGTTTCAGATCACTTCATGTCTGTGCATCAACAAGCACCATGTCCTGATCGATGTTAAACATAATTGTGCGATTGTCTTTTTTTTTTTTTGAGAGAGAGAGTCCCGACATCGTGTTCTTTTTCACATCCGTAAAACGTAGCCAAATCGGTCGAGTTCCTGCTCTAACCATTTAATTTCGTCCCATGTTGGAGTTTTAATTGAGAGTAAGCAGGAACGAGTGTATCGACCGTTGCCTGGAGGTTGACGATGCGGTCACAGTAAACATCTTTAAATCAGTCAGTAGTGAAGAAGTAGAGACACTGCAAAACCAAAACGGCTTCCAATCGAACTCCAACACTCCTTGTGATTTAATTAAAACAACAACAACAACAAAAAAAAAAAAAGGTCTCCATAAAATTCAGGAGAAAAATCTAACCCAGGTTTCCACTCACCAGATTACTGCCTGGCACTGCCAGAGTTTTCAGTTTGTTGGCCATGGCTCGATCCAGCTGAGAGCGAGGAAACCTCACCAGAAAGCAAGCACACCCTGCGCTGTTACTTCACGCCCCGGTACTTCGCACGGCTTGTCACTTCCTGTTCCGAAGGGAAGTCTTACCATAGCAACACACCGCAAGGGGAAGTGTCTGCTCTGACTAAAACAAAACTTGTTCTTGACCTTGTTGAGCAACTCTGTGATATGAGCTGCAATAGAAAAGGAACCTATACATGTAACCACAAGCCAAAGTCAGGCCCTCCAGGCACATCGACATCACCACACGCTCAAAGCACTCAACACACACACACACACGCAACACAACTTTCTGATTCATCAGCAGGGATGTCCAATAGATGAGTAACATTCTGAGAAAGGGAGGACGTGCAAGATCCAGATTTTTTTTCAAGCACTGGCAGGTTATAGTCCATCAAAGGGCTTTACTGTAGAGCTACTCAAACACTGCTGCGACTGTAAGGAATAAAACATGCACAGTGCGTACATTTCTAGGAAAATAATCAACGATGGGGTGTTGAGATATGGGTCGACGTGAAGTAGAGTTACTTTTCCCCACCCCAAAGTTGATTCATTCCCAATAACCGCACATCCTGTAGTGCTATATTCCCATTACGCCTCAGCAACATGCCAATGCTAACAATTGAATCAATAAAAACAGCAGCAGCACATCAGGTTTTTATCCAGTTTTAATTTCAAGTCCAAAAAAGGAGACAAAAGAGAACCGAGTTAAACAAATGAGACGAAAATATTGTACTCGGACACTTATTTATTGAGGAAAATGATTCAATATTCCATATCTTTGAGTGGCAAAAGTATGTGAAACTTTGATTTCAATATCAGGTGTTTCTTCGGGTCCTTCCACAACGTTTCTATTGGTTTAAGGTCAGGACTTTGACTTGGCCGTTCTAAAACATTAACTTTCCTTTTCTTTAACAATTCTTTAGTAGAATGATGTGTGTTTAGAGACGGTGCCTTGCTGCATGACCCACTTCATCTTGAGATTCAGTTCACAGACAGATATCCTGACGTTTTCCTTCAGAATTTGCCGGTATAATTCAGATTTCATTGTTCCATTAATGACGGCCAGTCATCCTGGTCCAGATGCAGCAAAACAGGCCCAAGCCATGACACTACCACCACCATGTTTCACAGATATAAAAGGTTCTTATGCTGGAATGCAGTGGATTCCTTTCCGCAAACATAACACTTTCACTAAATTCTATATTGGTCTCCTCCATTCACAAAACATTTTTCCAATAGCCTTCTAGCTTGTCCACGTGATTGTTAGCCAACTGCAATTGGGAAGCAAAGTTCTTTTCGGAGAGTAGCGGCTTTCTCCTTGCAACCCTGCCACACACACCATCAGCCAATCTGAGAGAGGCCTTTAGGGGCTTCGAAGTTACCCTGGGTTCCTCTGTGACTTCGTGGACTGTTACACGTCTTGCTCTTGGAGTGATCTTTTTTTGGTCGACCACTCTTGGGGAGGCTAACAGTGGTCTTGAATTTCCAGCAGTTTGTACACAATCTATCTGAATGTGGATTACTGAAGTCTTTGATTTTGTAACCTTCTCCAGCCCGATGAGCTTCAACAACACTTTTTCTGAGGTCCTCAGACATCTTTGTTCGTGCCATGATACACTTCCGCAAACATGTGTTGTGAAGATCAGACTCCGATGTATCCGTGTTATTTAAATAAAACAGGGCGCTCACTCCCACCTGATTGTGAGTGGCAAAAGTATGTGAACCTCTAGTATTAGTAGTTAATTTGAAGGTGAAATTAGAGTCAGTGTTTTCAATCAATGGGATGACAGAGATATAATATTGGATCATTTTCCTCTCCTCAATAAATGAGTATAATATTTTTGTCTCATTTATTTCATTGGGTTCTCTTTATCGACTTGTAAGACTTGTGTGAAAGTCTGTTGTTTTAGGGCATATTTAAATGGAAATATATAGAAAATTCTAAGGGGTTCGCAAACTTTCGAGCACCACTGTACATTTAACGTCTGCTAAACAGGTTATTTCTTGTGGCCACGTCTATATATGGTCGTTCTCTCACCAGCCTCGTTATTATTCCACTCTCTCGATAAGGGGGTAGGAGAGAAAAGAAAAAAAAAAAAAAAACCCACACAGCTCATCATGTTACCATGTCATGTGACCTAACGTTACAACGTTACTTCTGGCTTTTACAAATATTTAATTATTTTTCAATGTCTCCTCACGGAAAACTTCACATCAAAACATAAACATTTAAAAATAAATAAATAAATAAATACCTTAATGCAACAGCACTGTGGAATAAACTGTACTCCTCATTATAAAAAGTATAAACCAAACCATCACAGAACTTCCAACGCTTTCCACTACAAGTACCATTAAAACCATTTCCGGTCCTTAATGGTATCCACTAGACATACCATACTACCAACAGAAGGCAACAAATTATCAGTATAAACCCACAAGGACCATTATAGTTTCCATTAAAAACCAATACAATTCCCATTATAATCATTAAAACCATAAAATAAAAATTCTACGAGGGTTTCTATTGTTCTGGGGGTTTTTTTCCCCCAGCAGGTTATTTATCTGAAGTTTAGTGAAATACCTGATTATTTCACTGTTGTTCTCGCTGCTTATTTTAGCACTTACATCCAAACAATAATACAGCAAAAAATACATGATTTTGGTTTAATATTTCATTACTAAAATTATTCTTCACACTGGTCAGGGTCACACTGGACCCAGATCATATTCACTGAACACTCATCATCTTCCTGATAGACAGATGATGTGACAACCTGTGAATCATGTTCGTGGAGGGAAGTGCCGATATTGTGTAACAGAGTTTCCCCATTAACAAACTTTTCTCTGGACCAACTCTCAGTTTGATCTTTGTGTAGTTTCAGTACATGTTCTCCCCGTGGCCGTGTGGGTTTTCTCAGAGTTCTATGGTTTCCTCCTACCGAAAAAAACAAAAAACATGCTGCTAGGTGGATTTGTGACGCTGAATTGCCCTTATAAGCGTGTGAATGTGCGTAGTGTATTACCACCTCACACCCAGCATTCCAGGGATAGACTCGGGATCCACTGTGACCAGGATAAATCTCTTACTGAAGATGACTGAATGAATGAATGAATGAATGAATTAAAAGAAAGGAACAACCAAGAAATAAACACCTAATGCATTTTAAATATAAAATATATAAATTTGTTTTGTTAGTTTTCTCTGCTGAAAGGGAAAAAAAAAAACGGAAATGGTCTTAATGGTTGTAATGGGAATTGTAATGGAGATGGTAACGCTCCCTATGTGTTTCTACTGGTAGTTTGTTGCCTTCTCATTGGTGGAATATGCGTCATGTCATTAAGGACCAATAAGGGTAATGGTTTGCTGAGTTTGTAATGGAATTTGTACTTTTTGTTTTGGTTTATCATTTTGTTTTGGTTTACTTTATGAAAAGATTTTAAAATCTAGACTAATCCGTATTACTCCAATTAGAAACTCCTAAAACTAGTTTTAATTGTATTAGATCAAAGTCGAGGTCAAAAATGTAACGTTTACTCTTTCTTGCATGGAAACACAGTGATTTCACATTACACAGTCTCTACAGAGGTTATCTCGTATTTATTGGGTGAATTTAAGGTAAAAAAAAAAAAACCAAATAAAATAATAAAATAAAATAAAATAAAATGGTGAAATAAATGTAAGAGAAGATACTTGGAGAAGATATTTCAACTCAAATGAGTTGAAATGGCAGCATCATGCTTGGTTTCACACTACATATAAAAAAAAAATAACAAAGATGCCTGGGAATTATATCCAGAGAACTCACCTCTTTATGAAGCATTTTAGTTAAATTCACTCTGATTTTTTTCTTAATCCATGCCGACTTGGTCCACATGGAAACAACGGCCCGGGTTAAACCCCTGATTGCCACCATGTTGTCTCTGTTAGAGGAGCTAGACCAAAATAACAGTGCATATTTTCATTTAATTTGTTTAACTGGGTGATGAATATGATTACTGATGTGTTTAACCTCAACTGGAACTCAGAAACCTTCCACACCTGTGCTGGCAGCAGGTCTAATTAGCGAGAGGAAATTGAACAGTGTATAAGCCTTTTGAGGGGGTTGGGGTGAAATACAGCGCCTTCTGCTGGACAACAACAGGAACAGTCACATTGATGAGGAATGCATTTCTTCATGAAATACATCCAGGATTCTAAAGGATTCCAATAAGAAAATTGTAGAGGATTACATTTAGAAGTTCCATCATATTTTGGACGATAAGATAAGATTCCAATAGGAATTATCTTATAGGACGAGCCATAAGTATCCTGTAGGACCACTTCTACAAGATGTTTAATGGGCTCCATTTGGGCTCCTATTCAGGTCTATAAGTCAGTGTGATATTTGTAGGGATTATTTTGACAAGTGTAATGACAAATACAGCTTAAGGTGTTAACAGAAAAGATTATAAGTATTAATAATTAAGATGCATATACTGCCAAAATATAGAAATGAATAAATATAGAAAGTAATAATACTCCCAAAGCACCCTCTGTAATTTCCAGTATCTTTCCAATAACAAGACATTATTTCATGAAGTGGGGTGCACGGTGGCTTAGTGGTTAGCACGTTTGCCTCACACCTCCAGGAGCCGGGGCCCTGTGTGTGCGGAGTGTGCATGTTCTCCACGTGCTTCTGGGGTTTTCTCCCGGTACTCCGGTTTCCTCCACCAGTCCAAACACATGCATGGTAGGCTGATTGCCGTGTCTAAAGTGTCTGTAGTGTATGAATGGGTGTGTGAGTGTGTGTGTGATTGTGCCCTGAGATGAACTGGCACCCTGTCCGGGGTGTGCCCCGCCTTGTGCCCGATGCTTCCTGGGATGGGCTCCAGGTTCCCAGGAGTAAGTGGTAGAAGGTGGATGGATATTTAATTAAGTAGAGTTCCAACACGATTAGCAGAATCAAATAAGATCCTACAGGGTCAATTGAAATTCCTATAGGAATTTAATTATTATTATTATTTTATTTTATTTTTTTTTACAAGGTTTCCTGATATCAGGTATGCCATTATGTCAGGGAGGGAAAAAATAATAATTTTTCTGTTTTGTTTCATTTCTGCAACAGAAATTTGTAACCCAATCAGTATTGGAAATGAACATAATGGTAAAGCCAAAATTTCACTCACTCACTCGCTTTCAGTAATCGCTTCATCCTGCTCAGAGTCATGGTGTATCCGGAGTCTGACCCAGAAACCCCGAAGCATGAGGCAGGAATACACCATGAATGGGACGCCAGTCCATCATGAGAATCCATTCAAACAGTCTTTTACACACTGTGGGCAATTCATCTTAGCCAATCCACTTGTTTTGGGGAGGTTGGAGGGAACCCGAGAATGAGGAGGAAGCCCCTTGTGGCCAGAGAGTGAACTTGCATATGGTGACCCAAGTGTGAAGCAAACTTTTACAAACAAATATTAAAACATAAGAAATTCAAAACGAGCAAGCAGATAGATAGATACATGGATAGATAGATAGATAGATAGATAGATAGATAGATAGATAGATAGATAGATAGATAGATAGATAGATAGATAGATAGATAGATAGATAGATGGATGGATGGATGGATGGATGGATGGATGGATAGATAGATAGATAGATAGATAGACAGACAGACAGACAGACAGACCGATAGATAGATAGATAGATAGATAGATAGACAGACAGACAGACAGACAGACAGATAGATAGATAGATAGATAGATAGATAGATAGATAGATAGATAGATAGATAGATAGATAGATAGATAGATAGATAGATAGATGGATGGATGGATGGATGGATAGATAGACAGACAGACAGACAGACCGATAGATAGACCGATAGATAGATAGATAGATAGATAGATAGATAGATAGATAGACAGACAGACAGACAGATAGATAGATAGATAGATAGATAGATAGATAGATAGATAGATAGATAGATAGATAGATAGATAGATAGATAGATAGATAGATGGATGGATGGATGGATGGATGGATGGATGGATGGATAGATAGATAGACAGACAGACAGACAGACAGACCGATAGATAGACCGATAGATAGATAGATAGATAGATAGATAGATAGATAGATAGATAGATAGATAGATAGATAGATAGATAGATAGATAGATAGATAGATGGATGGATGGATGGATGGATGGATGGATGGATGGATAGATAGATAGACAGACAGACAGACAGACCGATAGATAGACCGATAGATAGATAGATAGATAGATAGATAGATAGATAGATAGATAGTAATAGATAGATAGATGGATAGATAGATAGATAGATAGATAGATGGATGGATGGATGGATGGATGGATGGATGGATAGACAGACAGACAGACAGACCGATAGAAGACCGATGAGGATAGATAGATAGATAGATAGATAGATAGATAGATAGATGGATAGATAGATAGATAGATAGATAGATAGATGGATGGATGGATGGATGGATGGATGGATAGATAGATAGACAGACAGACAGACGAACCGATAGATAGACGAATAGATAGATAGTAGATAGATAGATAGATAGTAGATAATAGATAGATAGATAGATATAGATAATAGATGGATGGATGGATGGATGGATGGATAGATAGATAGACAGACAGACAGACAGACCGATAGATAGACCGATAGATAGATAGATAGATAGATAGATAGATAGATAGATAGATAGATAGATAGATAGATAGATAGATAGATAGATAGATAGATAGATGGATGGATGGATGGATGGATAGATAGATAGACAGACAGACAGACCGATAGATAGACCGATAGATAGATAGATAGATAGATAGATAGATAGATAGATAGATAGATATAGATAGATAGATAGATAGATAGATAGATAGATACTGTATAAGAGTGGCTAACTGGCATGTTGTCTTAAAATGGCGATAAAAAAGTTACAATATAATGACCAAAAAAAAGTCTTTCTAAAGAAAAATAAAGCTTTTAATTTTTTTTTATTTTAAAATTTAAATGAGAAAAATATATAAGCAAAAATCATCACCATCCATTCATATCCTTTAAGATCATTCAAATGAGTCGCATTAAAGGAAAAGGTCAATCACCTCACTTCTTTTCGCGTGATAAGGCAGACCTGCTGCAGCTTCAGGAAGCACAAACAAGTCGAGTTTTCTGAATAAAAATGTCGATGAGACTCACAGGGTCAGGAAGGTTAAAAGAGCCAAAGTGTAGGCCTACCTGGAGAACATATAAATATAAACACAAATACAAACGCGTTTACATTTGCATCGTTTTTACATAGTTTGCGTAGTGCGAAAAATTACAAGACGACTTTATTCGTTTTCAAACGGTCAGGCCTTTACCTAATTAATCGTACTGAATGTACTCCGTTCCACCTGCTTCTCGCTACAAACACTTATCTGAATCTTATTTGAATGAAGTGGATCTTGCAAGTAAATCTACCGTGCGTCCTGAATGTGTTTCTCTTGAGGAATATAGTACTATCGTGGTATGCAAAGCAACGCCGCAATAAATATGTTTCCTGTTGCAGGACTGGCTTTACCGACAGTATTAGACCTTTGCCGTCATTTGCATTGAAAACAGGAACAGAGGATCGATTTCCAAAACAAAACTCATTCCAGCTATACAGAGCATGTTTCACCTCCATCACTTCCTACATCACTTCCCACATCAGTGTCTTACACACACAGCGTATGCCACCTCTGAAGGTAGGATTACGGAATGATTTAGACTTCTACTGTCTTATAAAATCGGTTGAGGTTCGAGCCTTCTATTATATGGTATTATTTCATTATTTCAGTAATACAGCTCGGTTTACTTACAAATGATGATGATTATAGTTTTGTTAAGAATATCTGTACATTTTCATCCCTGCCTTTTGGGTTTTGTGAGGTATGGATTATTATATGATAATCCATACCGATGCTAGATTTTGTTGTTTCTCTGAAATATAGAATTTACTTTTATATTAAATGCAGGAAGTTATATGGACGAATGAAATGTAGAATGACAAACGAAGCTGTTTGAGTTAGGATGAAGTGGCTGATACTGTATATGACCTTATGACTGCATGTATTTTATTAGCAGCAGTGTTACGTTGCTCTTTCCAAAGAATTTGAAACGTCATTTCTAACCTCGATTCCGTAAAAGTCGGGACAGTATGGGACAAACTGCAGTAAAACCAAACAAAACGAGTCTTTTGAAAGTTCGATCCGCTCTGTACTATGTCGAAAACACATCGTTAGCACGTTATTTGATGTTTTACTTTGTGAATTTGACTGACCTTTTTTTTAATCATACACTCATTTCAAATCAGATGACGGCAACACACTCGGAAAAAGTTGGAACAGTCGACTGTTTATGACGGCGTAACATCAGCTTTTCGTTTAATAACACGTGTTAAGCGTTTGGGCGCTGAAGACACCAGTTGGTTAAGTTTAGCAATACGTCACACATTCTCAATGGGAGAGGACTACAGGCAAGCCATGATAGCGCCCACACTCTCTGCTTACGCAATTATGCGCTTGTAATCCAGGCAGAATGTGGTTCGGCGTTGTCCTGCTCTGGATGGCAGCATATGCTGCTCCGAAATGTGTACATATCTTTCTGCATTAATGACGCCCTCAGAGATGTGCAAGTTACCCATGCCATGGGCACTGACACACCCCCATACCTGATGCTGATAATAGCTTGGATGGTGATTTTCCTCTTTGGCCTAGAGAACACGATGGCTGTTTTCTCCAAAAACTATTTGAAATGTTGAACTCGTCCGACCACAAAAACACGATTCCACTGTGCTACTGTTCACCTCAGATGAAACCGAGACCAGAGAAGTGGGCGGAGCTTCTGGACAGTGTTAATGAATGGCTTCTGCTTTGCATAGTAAAGCCTTAACTTGCATCTGTGGATGCAGCGGCGAATGGTGTTGACCGACAAAGGTTTACCAAAGTTTTCAAGTCAGGACATCCATTACAGACTCATGACGGTTTTTAATACAGTGACGTCTGAGGGATCGGAGATCACACGCATTCAGAAGTGGTTTTCAGCCTCGCCCTTTACCGTGATTTGACTGGATTCCTTGAATCTTTTCATTCTATTGTGACTGTAGAAGGTGAAATGACCAAAATCATACTGATTTGTCTTTCTTCTCAAAGTGTCGGATTATTCGCTGATGCATCTGTTGGCAAATTGGCGAGCCTCGACCCATCCTTGATCTTGAAGTACTAGGCATTTTTTTGGAGGCTCCTTATATACTATGATTAGACAATTGCCTCACCTGTTTCACATCATCTTCTTATTTCAACCTGTCACATCGCTATTAGTCCTAAATCACCCCTGTCCCAACTTTTTTGGAATGTTTTACAAGCATCAATTTAATACCTTGTCTTTATCCTTTATCCCTTTTCATTGTTTAAATACAAGTCGAAGTACATTTCCAAATCATTTGTAAATTTCCAAACAAACTCTTTGTTTTTAGTGGCATTTTCCATACTGACCTAACTTTTTCAGATTTGATGTTGTATCTTGACAGCACATTTGGAGAGGATAATAATAATAATATTAATAATAATAATAATAATAATAATAATAATAATAATAATAATAATAATAATAATAATGTGTGAGAAAAAAATTAAACAAACAAAATAATTTCTAAGTAAAAAATAATGTTTAGTTTCTTAGTATTTCTTAGTAAAGACTTCAGTATATCTAGCATCTTATAACAACAAATAATAATAATAATTATTATTATTATTATTATTATATTATTATATCATTTTTATTTGTTGTTGTCATTGTTGTTCTTGTAAGATGCTAGATATACTGAAGCCATTGTTAAGCAATACAATAGTTTATGTTCAACAAAATTTGTTGTTGTTGTTTGCAACGTTTCATATACACCAAATAACATGATGTCCGTCTGATTTTCTTTTCAGTAATGACCCTGGCAGAAAGATGGATACAACAGGCCTGACTTGTTTCCTCATCGTTTCATTGATTTGTGAGAATAACACACGTCACATATTTACTGTATGTCTAATAACGTCTAAGTGTTTTGTTGTGTACTTATCCTTCTCTCTCTCTGTAGACCATGTCATGTCCGCTTGTAATTCATCCATTGCAGGTAAAGTCATTGACTGATTGTCTTTCTTAACTTATTATCCATAACTCCTTTCATTCAACTTGTTTCTTTTACTGTGTGTGTGTGTGTGTGTGTGTGTGTGTGTGTGTGTGTGTATACAGTGCCTTGCAAAAGTATTCGGCCCCCTTGAATTTTATATTTTAAAAACATTTAAAAAAAAATTTTTTTATATCTTTATGTTTGAAGCCTGAAATGTGGCAAAAGGTTGAAAAGATGAAGGGGGCCGAATACTTTCGCAAGGCACTATATATATATATATATATATATATATATATATATATATATATATATATATATATATCTCACCTTTTAGCTAATACATTTGAAAATTTTACATACAAAATCCGCTGATATTCCCTGACTTCAACCCCAAAATTATAAAATTCCAAGACGGGATTAGACTTTAGTAGAAGAGACTTTGGTGAGTCACATGGTAACAGTTTTGAAATTGCTTATAGCTTGGTGTTGTATTTCAGTTATTCCTGTTAGCAGTTAGCGGTTGTGTGCCACATTGAGGTCACATGGGGACATTGTTATTACTCTCACAGGTTTTGTTTGGGTTTTTTTTTCTCACCTGCCAATTTCCAGCAGCATTCCTATTAATTAGAGATCCAATGTAAAAGTAATGGAGACAACAAACCTTGGACTCAGAGTCCCAGAATTCAAAGCAGCTGTTTGACACAGTTACAGAAGAGAGTCAACTCAGCTACTGAGTGATTTATGAGATGATGAGCATGATGGTGTTGGTGGTATGGGTATGAAAGTTGAAGCTTTGGAAGCTGATCTTTATTAGCAGAGCGTACAGAGAGCTGGACAGACTAAAGGACTAAGCGCTGCTGCATTGCTCTGTATAGGTAGTCAAATGGCATTGTGGGTAATCTAGGAAAGTGCTAAATGAAGTGAAAATAGGCCGAAATGTTAAGGAAAGATAACGAAGATAATGAAATATAAAAGTCAACTTGGAAATTCATATAAAGATAAATATGCTAGCTGTTGTGTGGATTTTTCCTCTAAAAAACAAAAACAAACACATGGTTGGTTTTGAATCAGTTTAGCTGCTTAAAGAACAGACATGAATGTGTGATTTTCTCTGGAACAAAAACCTTAACAAGGAAAAAGTACAAAAATAGTTTAATTTCTTTTAGTCCAGTGCTGATTAAAAGTTTATGATTCAACTCTAGTTCTAGGTGATATGGGAGTACAGTGAGTTTATACTAAGGACAAAGACGGACTATTTCCAAGACTTTACTGATAGATAGATAGATAGATAGATAGATAGATAGATAGATAGATAGAGAGAGAGAGAGAGAGAGAGAGAGAGAGAGAGAGAGAGATAAATAGATAGATAGATAGATAAGAGAGAGAGATAGAGATAGATAGAGAGAGAGAGAGAGAGAGAGAGAGATAGAGAGATAGAGAGAGAGAGAGAGATAGATAGATAGATAGATAGATAGATAGATAGATAGATAGATAGATAGATAGATAGATAGATAGATAGATAGATAGATAGATAGATAGATAGAGAGAGAGATGAAAAAATGAATTTTCAGCAGGCCAATGACCCAAAGCGTAGATCCAAATCAACAAAAGAATGATTAACGTCTTTGCCAGAGCCCAGACCTGAATTCAACTAAAAATCTGTAGGGAGACCCGTCGCCAATTAACCTCCAGCTGTTTCCCAACTTTTTTGAGACGTGTTGCGGCCATCTAATTCAGAATGCCCTTATTTTTCCTTAAATCGGTGCATTTCCTCAGTTTAAACATTTGATATGTTTTCTGTGGTTTATTGTGAATAACATACGGGTTTATGAGATCTGCAAATCATGGCACTCTGCTTTTATTTACATTTTACACAGCGTCCCAACTTTTTTGGAATTGGGGTTGTAATTTGTCATTGAGGGTGGAAGACATGATTTATCTTGGTTATATATATATATATATATATATATATATATATATATAAGAGAGAAAGAGAGAGAGAGAGAGAGAGAGAGAGAGAGAGAGAGAGAGAACTGTTTATATTGGGCATTTGTCATTCTGTTGATCCAGATAACATCACTGCACAGGTGAAGATCCTCTCCTCAATAACCGAGTGTCCCACTGATGTGAACGTTACCTGTGAGACGAACCTGCCTCTCAACCTGACCAAAGGCTTTGAGTGGCAGAAGAACCAGAATAATATAGACAGCAACCAGCAGAACATTTTAGTTCATAAGATCCAAAATAAGATGACACTCAACTGTACTGTTCTGAATTCATGTAGAAACGTCACCTCTTCGTCGTACCAAATAAGTTGTAAGTATAAATACGTTCGTCTCTAGAAACACATCATTTAAGATATTTCATGTTCACAAATAAATAAAAGTCTTAAAGGTAATACGTAGCACTATTAATAATAATTCTAAAAATATATTTATATCATGGATTAAAACACCACTTGGCATGTTGTTATAGGAATATCTGATGTCACCACGCTGAAGGTGATTATTTACCAATAACAGCATGTCCCAAAACATTTGATTCCTCCAGAACCACTGCGATTTCTCTATGATTCCAATTTGGCCTTTATTAAAGAATGACACACTTCACACTTTTAACCGTTGACATTTACATTTAATGTCCACACTGATTGAGTCATGTCAATAGGTTTTTATTGTCATTCCTCTATATGTCGTGCCCTCCACTAATATTGGCACCCTTGGTAAATATGAGCCGAGAAGGCTGTGGAAAATGATCTTTGTCGTTTAACCTTTTGAACTTTTGTTCAAAGAATTCACAAAAATACTCTGCTCTCATGGACATCGATCAATTGCAAACACATCACAGGTTTATCAAAAAAAAATTTTTTTTAATCTTTATTAAATGTAGTTGTGCTACAATTTTTGGCACCCCTATGAATTCATATGAGCAACATGTATTTGAAGTATATTCCCATTGATATAAAAAAAAACAAAAAACAATTCTGTACACCTGGGTGACTGGGTGACATTGGTATGAATGACTAAGGGAATTTGGCCTGTGTGTTACCTCATATTTTTACCCCTGTGAAACAGGAAGTCATGGTCACAATTGTGAAGTGGAACAAAATCTATTGGATATTTTAAACCTTGTTAGCAAATAAAAAAAAACAAAAAGTGAGTGCGTGCAAAATTATTTGGCTTCGCCCCCCTCCTTTCAGTCGCGCAAAACTCACTCCAGAAGTTCAGCGAGGATCTCTGAATGATCCAATGTTGTCCTAAATGACTGATGGTGATAAATAGAATCCACCTGTGTGTAATCAAGTCTCTGTATAAATGCACCTGCTCTGTGATAGTCTCAGGGTTCTGTTGAAAGCGCAGAGAGCATCATGAAGACCAAGGAACACACCAGGCAGGTCCATATACTGTTGTGGAGAAGTTTAAAGCCGGATTTGGGATATACAAAAGATTTCCCAAGCTTTAAACATTCCCAAGGAGCACTGTGCAAGCGATCATTTTGAAATAGAAGGAGTATCAGACCACTGCAAATCTACCAAGACCTGGCCGTCCCTCTAAACTTTCAGCTCAGACAAGGAGAAGACTGATCAGAGATGCAGCCAAGAGGCCCATGATAGACGAGACTAAAGTTTGCCACAAGCCTTTTTATGGATATCTTTGAGAAATGGCTTTCTTCTTGCCACTCTTCCATAAAGGCCAGATTTGTGCAGTGTACGACTGATTGTTGTCCTTTGGACAGACTCTCCCACCTCAGCTGTAGTTCAACAGAACACCTCAGCTTTCAACAGAACCCTGAGACTATCACAGAGCAGGTGCATTTATACAGAGACTTGATTACACACAGGTGGATTCTATTCCTCACCATCAGTCATTTAGGACAACATTGGATCATTCAGAGATCCTCGCTGAACTTCTGGAGTGAGTTTGCTGCACTGAAAGTAAAGGAGCCGAATAATTTTGCACGCACCACTTTTCAGTTTTTTTATTTGCTAAAAAAGTTTCAAATATCCAATAGATTTCGTTCCACTTCACAATTGTGTCCCACTTGTTGGTGATTCTTCACAAAAAATTAAAATTTTATATCTTTATGTTTGAAGCCTGAAATGTGGCAAAAGGTTGAAAAGTTCAAGGGGGCCGAATACTTTCGCAAGGCACTGTATGTGTTGATCCATTTGATGTATTATCTGTCATTTGGTTATTCTCTGACGAAATCAAATCATAAAGGAACGTATTCAATAGTATACTGCGGCAGCATGCCTTACCTTGACCAAAAAAAAGTAAACTCTAGATTATTTCGAATGTGTAGTAGTGGGAAATGAAGACTACTGGACTGAAATCCAGTTTGAATTGACGAAGACTTTCGGGTGAGCGAGTAGTGCTCACTGTGTTCAAGTCCACTCGCCTTCACGTTCGACTATCATGTAGCCAATCAACGGCATTTCACGTGTACAGCTCCTTCAATGCTGACCTGATTTATATCTGGATATTTGTGACGTTTTCTCCGAGGCCCTGACGGTAACATCACCACCGTTCTGCTGATCTGTGGAGCAGGAGCTATTATCGTCATCCTCCTGTTTGGGATCACCATGAAGGTTAAGCTGAAGCAAGGAGAAGGTGAGCTCCGCATCCGTCAAGTACATAAAAGACCGTACTTTTACATGTTCAAATAAACGTAAATAAGTCTAGCGTTTAAATCTTGACGCTGTATCTGTTCGACTTTGATTAGCTCAAAGGCAGGCCAGGAGGCAACAGAGACAGGTGAGGCAGAGCAATGACAGCACTGCGACCGTCACGAGCTACTGGTGAGAGAGACAGAGAGTGTGCGAATGTCATTATTTAATTGGTTACAGAACAGCATGTGAGGCCGAGACATAATCATTTTTCCTCCATGGATCTGTTTTTCTTTGAAAATAATTTTCAAATTTTGCTTTACTTAATCTCTATGCAACAGATCATGATGTTATGGATTTATTTGTTTTTAATTAAATTATGATTATTATTTTCATTTGTATGGATCTAATGATTTGGCAAACAAATAAAAGAAATATTCAACAACTAACTCATTAATTGCAAGTGTATATGGGTCAAAAATAACAATACAGTTCGTCTTTGTACACAAAGAATATTATATTTATATATTAATACAATGATATAATATGTAGAACAGTTATGTAAGTAAATATACAATTCTGTTTGATTATGATATTCTACGCAATGTTGTTCATCCAGAATGAAATCACGACGTATTTATATAATTAACAGAAATTTGACTCGTTTTTAAATGTCGCTCGGTATATGTGGTAACTGTTGATGCGTACTTGGGTAACAATTTTAAGAATTTTTTTGTATTATTATTATTATTTTTCAGCATATACAATTTTTGGTTATCCTTTTTGACTGAATTTAAGTATATGGTTATTGATCACTGATTTTATACTGCGCTGTAAAGCCGGATAAGTTCATTTAACTCAAAAAAAATAATAATAATAATGAGGAAACTAATTACCTCAAAAAATTTTTAAGTTGATAAATCAATTTCTTTAAGCCAAATACACTTAAATATAACAACAATAAAAATAATAAAAATAATAATAATAACTCAGACTTGTTCTATTTAAGTGTATTTGGCTTAAAGAAATTGATTTATCAACTTTAAAATTTTTGAGGTAGGTAGTTTCCTCAAATTTTTCGAGGTAAATGAACTTATCCGGTTTTACAGTGTAAATAGCGAGGCTCTGATCCGTGGAATTCTTATTTGAGGATCTCTGATTTTGTTCTGTTCTGTTATTCCATCCCAATAAAGCTATGATTAACAGTTTTATTTACAGTTTTGTTATTCACTTTTCTCCAGAGTGTAGTGGAAGGTTGAGGTCATTTGCTTCGTCAGTTTCAGTTAAGTGCCCGGGGCGACCCTCATGAAATTCACCTAACTTTTTAGATCTCGGATTAGGAGACGATTTTCCGATATCCGTTTAAAATTAGGTTTGTTCCTTTTTTTTTCCTTTTCTTTTATGAACATCGTAAAAGGTGCAGTGATAAAGGAAGTACAAAAAAAAAAAAAAAAAAAAACAGATCAGGAATATTCATATATTTAATATCTATAGGGGTGCGTTCAAATGAAACTTGTGAATTTTGAGTTTCTGACATTAGAAGGAGACACACAGTGCGCTCGCTGTCCAAATGATTCCGATTGTGAGGAATGTTGCTAGGCCTACTGGGAACTTTGGTCACAGAGTATGAATTGGTTGAAGACTGAGCCCAATGATGAAGACTGAGCCCAATGGAGGGAAGGGGGGTGGGGGGCGTTTTGCTCCGATGTTCAGGTGATTTTCAATGCACAATTGAATGAATTCGGTCTTATGCAAAGTGGGCAAGGGGACAATATGTAAATGAGCTTTTTGCATGTGGAGGTTGTTCCTGGCAGCCAGAGTGAGCTCAGGTCTCAAAGGGTCTCAAAGGGAAGAGTGACACTAAATTAAAAACGTTTAACATAGGCTAGAATATGAATAATCCGTCCATCCATCCATCCATCCATCTTCTACCGCTTACTCCTTCTTCAGGGTCACGGGGAACCTGGAGCCTATCCCAGGGAGCATCGGGCACAAGGCGGGGTACACCCTGGACAGGGTGCCAGTCCAATCCATCGCAGGGAACACAATCACATACACACTCACAGACACATTCATACACTACGGACACTTTAGACACGCCAATCAGCCTACCATGCATGTCTTTGGACTGCTGGAGGGAACCGGAGTACCCGAAGGAAACCCCCGCAGCATGAGGAGAACATGCAAACTCCGCACACACATGGCCCCGGCGGGAATCGAACCCCGGACCCTGGAGGAGTGAGGCGGACGTGCTAACGCGCCCCAATATGAATAAATGATCGAATAAATGATGATATTAATGAGGTCTATGCGAATGCAAATCTTTTCAAAGATTCTGTTTAAATACCGTGGGCCTCGGAAGTGCAAAGGTAATATGAAAAATACAAAATACATTCCTGCAGTAATATCCTATAACACCGGGGTGTGCTACAGAGCTAACGGTGCTCCTATTCAAGGCCAGGAACCCATACGCAGTCCACATATGCTCTAGAAAGTATACATCAGACTTTAAAACTCATATCGGCTCAGATTGTCTCTTTCTAAGCTGAACGCATGTAATAATGGCGACGGGAATGATTGTAGCAGTTTGTATTTAGCAGGCTAAAAACTTCAGAGGTGCCACATTTTGCAGGATCGATTGCAGTTACATTGTGAACAGGAAAAGGTGAATCTGCTCGCTGAGGCTTGATCTTTTTTTTGAATTTTTATACAATTAGTACTGGTCCACTAATTTGATTGGACACGAGGTGCTGATATTTAATTTAACGGCACTGTTGCTTGGCACCTGCGGCCGCTTCATAGCCATGCTGATATTCAGCACGAGAGCACTCTTGCTTTGCCTGAAAACGTCAGCCATTAATAACGAGTATCAATATTGACAGCCGTTTAATTTGGTGAAGCTTTTCGAGCTTCATTCGAAAATGAGCGCAAAAGGTGAAAAGTATACTGACATTTCTGGAACGTTTGCTTTTGAGGGCATGGTGGTTGGTGGTTAGCATGTCGGCCTCACACCTCAGCGGACTGGAAAAATACGTAGCAACGAAACCGTTCATTCAGAATAAACCTGGTCCATATTTGAACATAAACATGCAACTCGGTGACATTCTCACGCGTACTGTTCAAGGACGTTCGGACATGGTGTCTAAGACAGGTCCAATATTTTTCCACATAGCAGTTTTGTCACAGAATAAGACCGAAAAACATCAGCGTGCCTGATAGACAGCGGCAAAAATCGCATGCATTCTGTTCATAACAGACCAATAGAGACGTGGATTCTCAGAAAGAGTGGCCTCTTTGATATGAAACGTGTCCTTTTGCGTGGAAGAATACAGATTAAGCAGAGTATACGCGGAAGAATTCATTTATCGTTGAATTTGGGTTGCAGAACTCTTTAATATCGTTGATATATTGATGGAGGGCCTCGAAAAATGAGTGCATCTTAATAATATTTGTGATTTGTAGCATGAATTTGTAGATTTTAATGTCCAAATACAGAGAACCTGTCTGTCCAAACTGTATTTCCTCGTTACCACCAGGTGATATCGCTCCATCTCTGTCTCGCTCTCTCACACACACACATCATTCCTTCGAAAACCCTCAAACAGTCAGCCTCTGTTCGAGTATTACTATGGCAACATAACGTTCCCTGAGAGGACAGCTTCTCGTCTATAACACCGTGCTCTCATCTCCTGTCCTCTCCTCTACACACACAAGCAGCCGTCGTCAGTGACACACAAGGACAGCAGCCGAGGTCCACACGCTGTGTGACAGGGAGAACACTTTGTGAGTACCTCTGTCTTTTACATACAGTAAATACTGTGTAATCGATCACGTTCTTTTCGTTTTTTTTAAAGATAGTATTAAGAACGACAAGCTAAAGCACACGGCGTGTCTTTTTATTTAAATGACTATATTCACTGAAGTTGACTAAAATGACTGCATGCTCAGAGATCACGATGTTCATGAGTTTATTGAGTAATTGCATTCAGTTGATTTTATCCTCTAGTCAGATAGACAGATAAACAGCAACCAAATGATCATAGTGTTACTGAGACGTCAGCAACCCTTGCAATGTAATATATAAAGCCTTAAAAGAACGATATTAACCTTAATACTGTTTAATACAACACCTTTGATCAAAATGTAACTGTGATATTAGTATAGCAAAAAAAAATAAGTACCAAAATGTAACGTGACATCAGCGACTTTGATAAAATGTAACTGTCAGTACTTAAAAAAAAAGTACTGTGATATTAGTACCCTTTGAAAAATGTAACTGTGACATCAGCCTTTATCTGTCAATTAAAATGTAATATATTAGATTAAAAATGTAACTGTAACGCCTTTGATCAAAATGTAACTGTGATATTAGTGACCCTTTGATCAAAATGTAACTGTGACATCAGCGACCCTTTGATCAAAATGTAACTGTGACATCAGTGACCCTTTGATCAAAATGTAACTGTGATATTAGTGACCCTTTGATCAAAATGTAACTGTGACATCAGCGACTTTGATCATAATACAATGAATTACGTGAATGTAACTGTGATATTAGTGACTTGAAAATGTAACTGTGATCAGCTCTTTACAAAATATTAAACCTGAAAATATATGTACATCATATTTGAATATACTGTGACATCAGTGACCCAAAATATATCTAGACATCAATGACCCTTTGATCTAAATGTAACTGTGATATTTGATTTACAAAATATATCTTACATCAGTAATATAAATAATGTGTATAGTGCTTGAAAACGAAAAAACTGTCAGGAAAAATTAACTGACAAGTTTGAAAATGTAACTGACATAGCGACCCTTTAAATGTAACTGTGATATTAGTGACCTTAAGCAACCTTTAAATTAATAAAATATTTAACTACCTTTGATTACATATTATTAGTGACCCTTTGATCAAAATGTAACTGTGATATTAGTGACCCTTTGATCAAAATGTAACTGTGATATTAGTGACCCTTTGATCAAAATGTAACTGTGACATCAGTGACCCTTTGATCAAAATGTAACTGTGACTCAGTGACCCTTTGATCTAAATGTAACTGTGACATCAGCGACCCTTTGATCAAAATATATACATAATTGTGAGACACTTTAATCAAAATGTAACTGTGACATCAGCACATGCACACACACACAGATGAATATACAAACAAACAGACAGAAAAACCCTCATATGGATGCACATTTCTGACAGATGCTTTAATTTGGAGTGGTACCTGTGAATTTCCCAACTCTCAGAGTACTATTCAGTTATTTATCTTATGGTTATTATAGACTTATTATTCAGTCACTACAAGCAAAGGAAAGGTATATTGAGGAAAGTAATCTGAATATAGTCATTAGGCCTGGGCAATTATGGGGCTAAAGCTGTACACATGAATTTTTATGCATCTATCAAAGACGTGTCTAAAAATCAACAGCTGTCTCTTCTACAACCCCATCCACCCTCAGGCCAGCTGTGTGAGACGTCTGCTTCAGCTGTTTCAGTGGAGTTCATCCAGGATCCAGCATTTCAGCCGATAATATGGAAAATGACACCATAAGCCCGACCAGCCTTCCCTCCATCACTGATCACATTAACATTATCATCATTACCATCATCTTCTGCATGGTGTGCGTCCTGCTGCTGGTGGCCTTTTTCTATGCCTTCTGTTTTCACTGTACGCTGCGGTCCTCGCCTAAAGACCGGCGTAACACAAGCGGCAGTGTGGACAGAGAGGACGCCACCTTCAGACGCACTTCCTCCAGCGTCTCTCTCGGAAATGCCGTCTGAAATGAGCTACACATCCTATCACTAATCAATATTCCCTCCCTCTGGGCCATGGATCGGCACACCACCTATCTTTTAGACTATAATATGCAATTTAAGTTCTGGATGGCATAGCAACGAACTTGAACCATCAGCAAATTATATGGCTTTGGAACTTATCTTTCCCCTTCAAGCCAAGTTATCATGTGACATTTGATACATTTTGTCGAATAAGTATCTTCTCTACAGATCTTTAATGTTGTTTAAGTGTTTAGTCAATGTTGTACAAATTCTCAGGGGTCCCACTCCAAGTCCAAAATTCCATGATTTTTCCCCGACCAAGATCTGGAATTTCCATGAGCTACTGTACGAAGAATGGTACAATGTATTGACTGGGTACTGAGCAGAAAAACACAAAAAAAACTAACTAGTTTAACGCATTAAATCTGTAAGCTCGATTTTCTTCGTTTTCACTGCTTAAAAAGAACATGTACTTATCTCATATGGACTAGACTTTACACCTCATAAACAAAAGGGTCCTAATAAAACAAAACATATTTCTTTAATGGAAATAAAAATCAAGGTACAAGGTACCGTAAGCCATTTTAAGTAAATTTTTAACCCATAACACCGTGTCACTTTAAGCAAATGACCACACTGTAAGAAAAGAAAAAACTGATATTGATTATATATATATATATATATATATATGAATTAACATTTTCGCTAATATGTTTGAAACATTTACAAACAAAATTCCCTGATATTCCCTGACTTCAACCCCAAAATGATCAAATTCCATGACTGGAATAGACTTTATTAAATTTCCATGACATTCCAGAAATTCCATGACCCGTGGGAACCCTGAATTCTGTCATATTTGTAATAATGTAAGGTGAATTTTCTTCTAATCACTGATCACAGGAATTCCGTCCCAGACACTGGCTCACTGTTATTTATTATATCGCAGATTAGCTTGTAAATATGTAGCTAGTAATGTTCATTTCGATCTGTAATAATCATATAACACTCCGTTCAGGAGGTTTTGTTTTTTTCTGATTCTCGCAGCCACAAACGCTTGATATTGCTGTGGCTTTTTTGTGCTTCTTTTATTATTTCTTTTATTTATTTTTTTGCAGAAAACTACATGAATTTGCGAAATTGCACAAAATTCTTTCAAAATTAAATGTAAAAAAAAATTTGTGATGCAACTTGTATGTTCTTTTTTTGTTTGTTTGTTTGTTTGTTTGTTTTTTGTGCGCGTGTGTGTGTGTGTGCTTTTTTGTAAAAACTACTTTTCATTGGTTGAAATTGCAGTTGTCGGTAAATGAGACCTTTTAGCTCCACTCATGTTCGTCGCACGTGAATCAAATTGGTTGGTTTTTTTTTTTTTTTTTTTTTTTTTTTTTTTTTTTGCTTCATTTTGTGTTCACTTTGTGTCCTGAAGGGACTGCTATAATGTTAAATAAATGAAAGGAAAACAAATGCATTCACCACCATGCAATGAATCTGGTTTATTTCTTCGTTGCAGGTGTCTGTTACATGTTTTTTGCGTTTCCTATGTAAACTGTCATTTACATTTACATCAGCTAGCTAGGTCCGTAGTGTGTGAATGTGTGCCCTGCGATGAATTGGCACCCTGTCCGTTGGCCTTGTACCCGATGCTCCCTGGGATAGGCTCCAGGTTCCCCCGTGACCCAGTAAGATAAGCGGTACAGAAGATGGATGGATAGATGAATGGGATTAGCTAGCTAGCCTGTCAGAGTCGCCTACATGTTAAGCTGAAGACCGCTAAGGGTATCAAGTTCAGGACGATGTTTCATTAACAAAACAACAAGGAAGCACGAAAACACCAATAATGCAAAGATATGTGACGTGTCAAAAATGTTTTGTAATTAAGAATTAAACGGAGTCATTTCATCCCGATCGAGTCCGATCTTCATTTTGTCCTCGTTGACGTTTTCCGTCATGGCTCATCGTATACTGTGTACTACTGTTTTCTGCTCAATTTATACACATCGACATAAGTAAGAGCAACGCCGATTTAAGTTATATTTCATTTTGAATGAACTAATTTATTAACAGTAAAACAAAATCCTACAGCTCTTATACATAAAAGTGTAACATTAAGACAATCAAAGTTGTTGTGTGGAAAACAAAGAGAGAAAAAAAAAAATTTAACGTGTTTAATTGGCGTACTACATTAATCTACTGTATATTACAAATCATTAACTCCAGAATACAGTGAATACAGCAAGTCCAATGAATCTGATCTAAGTGCCTTTACTGAGAAAGTAACACACGAAACTAAACTGGTTTAAATGCAGGCCAAAATCAGGATTAGAATCAGTTAGTGTCTGTTTCAGGATATGGAACACATGGTGCTTTTCTCTGAGCAGCGAGAGTCACAGGAACCTTCCGGAGACTGCATGATGGAGTCTCGGCCATCAAAGTCTGGAGAGTCCATCTCAATGTGAGGGTCCTGGAGACCACCATCCTGCAAGGCATCTTTATAATGAGACTGAGACAGATAGACGGGCAGATAGAAAGAGAGAGAGAGAGATGAATGTCTACATAGCTTTGAGTGTGAGATGTCTGCCCTTATGGCTCCAACACATACCGATTATTTAGAAACTTCAAACGCAGTGTGTCTGACCGTTCGATACTGACGGGGTATCTGATTCCAGGGAGTGAATTCGATTTTTTTTCAGGCAATAACGAGCGTCTCTTATCCACTCGAATGCCTTCCGCACATAGTGAGGATATTCGGCGTGGGGTTGCTCGATGTTGACTGCAGCCAATGGAAACGCTTCTCTATCTCGATCAGCGCCGCGTCCTCTCAGGACCAATCAGACCACCTCAGGTAAGTTAACAGAGTCTTAACGGAGCCAACATTTTAACAGAAACAGCTATTTTAACGGATGCAATAGTCGAAACCTTGATATAGATCAATCTGGGCAGAGGGTCGCGATACGGACGATAAGGATGAATCAACAGTGGTAGTTTTGCGCTACGCATAATTCATGAAGGTTGTTCATTGACATTTCATGTTCTTGTCTTGAGGATACATGAAATAGTCGTGAAATAGCACACGTCATATCACACGTTATTTGTTCTTAACAAAAGGTTTAAAGTGCATTATTTTGGATTGTTGTGAAACCAAGAACCAAGCCCAACCTTGCTGACAGACAGCTCCTCTACACGGCCGTCTTCCATAGACTCCTCCAGAGAGTTGCCAGATGTTTCCATTTTAATTCGGTGAGAGCGGAGCGACTTCACATCCTCTTCGTCCTCGCCTGTCACTGACGGGAACACCTGGAGAAGGAGTCCATGCTCATCACATAACAGACCAGAAGGAAAAAACAGACCCCCCCCCGATATTTAAGGATAAGCTAAAGTAAAAACTTTTTTTTTGGAGATTTTATCAATTTGACAAAATAAAAATAAATAATGCTGAAATTCAGATATTGGCTCACATATTAATGCATTAAATTAAATAGGTTAATATGACATATAGAGTATACTATGTATTTAATATAATCCATTATATCATATATGTATGTAGCTATACCAGTTCCTCTTCGTCAACAGGGGGCTCGGCGACGGAGATGGCAGCCTTGCTGATGGTTTGAGCCTCAAACTGAGGGCAGGCGGCCTGCGCGTTCCCGTCTTTATCCCGCTTCCCCTTCAGCCAATAGGTCTCAATCTCTACATTTCCCTGCAGGAGAAGTGAGATTGTTAAAGCATGTAAGAGTGTGCTTTCGGGATTAGGACATGCCATGTGCTAAAAATGGCGGCCGACTAGAACATCAAAAGGGCTTTTTCAGTAACAGAGAATGAAACAATTTTTAAAGATAAATACAAAATTTTAAAAAACCTCCTTGCATACTGGATATTCAGGTTTATTTGGTTCCTTCCTTAATTTGTTCTGTCACATACACGTGTATTTTCGGATATCTTAACACTACTTCATTACATTATGTGCTGACCTATTCCTGACGTCTGACTAATGATCTCCCAACTGTTACAGTTTTCATACATTTTATTATGTTCTTTCTACCCCGTGTCACCTCACAGCGAACCAGTGACTTCATTTCCCATCCTGCACTGCGGCCTACAAACATGGCCGCCATGGACTGCAATTCCCAGAAACACTCCCATCGCGCACACCTGCATCGCATTCACAGCACTCATATCCACAGTATAAAGAGACTGTCTGAACACAATGACTTTGCGAAGTATTGAGTGTGATCACCGTACCAAGCGTTTCAACCCCGTTCCTCGTTTGGTAAGTTACTTAAGTTAGGTATGCATTTCTAGCTTCACCTTAATTGTTATTGTTCCACGTCTCTCGAAGATAAAGTGACTGCCTTTCAGGTGCTCGTAGGTGGCGCTGCTGAGCTGGATGTGCATCTCCTATAATACACATATAAACACACTCACACTCAATAATCCAACAAATGAATCAATCAGTTAATCCAATAATAACCGCTTGCTGCAACAAAGATGTTCAAAGATGTGAGGTACCACAGCGGGTGATGATATTAAGTTCTATTTGAGACATTTCCTACAAACATCTTTATTGGATAACTTCGATCCATAGCTTGTGCATCAATAACTGTATCACACCATAACACACACCCTCACACGCCTATATGTCTCTGTGCACCTTTCCATTGCTTTCCATGGCAGACGCCGTGTGGACCGTATCACCATGGAGACCGTAGCGAGGCATTTTGTGACCTACGACGCCAGCGACAACCATTCCGGAGTGGATGCCTGAAAGAAGAATCGATGAGTTAAAGGTCAGAGGTCAAATACATTACACGGTGGTGGTTACAGTGGATGAAGTGCACTGTCTGTACTTTAAAGCTTAAATCTTAATACTGTCTCTGCATGTCTATTTAGGATTGTTCTTTTTAATGGAACGTTACCTTTTGAGGTGATTGATGTTGCCTAGAGTTATAGGTATTACATGCTTTGCTATCACGAGTCATTTCGATTTGTAAGACTGTATAATTGCATTATTCATAGTTTGACTGCTTTAAGTGTTCATAGCACTTATGGGTATTAAGCACTTGCTCTAACTTTGCTCGATGTTTAATTGTGGCTTTGTGTGTGTTTAATGATGAGAGATTAGGTCAGTGTAAGGTATAGGAATAACATTATTAGTGAGCAGTAATACTCACGATAAAAGGGGTGTGTGCTTAGACATAGCATGCTCTGTTACTCCTACGTGTACAACACGTGCATGATTGGTCATTTGGTGAATGCTTGCAGCGCCTATATGATGTGACCTGGGAGGCAGGAGAGACAGGAGAATGGATCCAAGTGCAGAGTTGGTTTAAAGTCCCTGTGAAGTGCCTTGAAATGCGTAGCATCGTTTGATGTGTTGATGTGTTCCACTGAAACAGGAAGTCAGGGTTGGACATACCGAGTGACTCCTCCCCCGTTTATAAATTTATAATGTTGGGGGAGGAATTTATAATGTTTGAGAGAGCATTTGATTGGACAGAAAAAATTGATGGGAAGCTGAAGTACAGAATCCATCCATCTTCAGCCGCTTATTCCTGCTTCAGGGTCGCGGGGAACCTGGAGCCTATCCCAGGAAGCATCGGGCACAAGGCGGGGTACACCCTGGACAGGGTGCCAGTCCATCGCAGGGCACAATCACATACACACTCACACACCGAGTGGACAATTTACCAAGCTGCCAATCAACCTACCATGCATTTCTTTGGACTGGGGGAGGAAACCGGAGTACCCGGAGGAAACCCCCGCAGGGAGAACACAGGGAGAACACAGGGAGAACATGCAAACTCCGCACACACATGGCGGGAATTGAACCCCGGACCCTGTAAGTGTGAGGCGAACGTGCTAACCACTAAGCCACCGTGCGCCCCTGAAGTACAGAATGATGTCATCAGAATCGTTTATCTGTATCGGTGGTAGAGAGAGACGGGAGATTTTCAATGCATATATGGTCCAGATGTGAAGCTTGTCATTGTTTTGGAGCACACTGGTTTATAGATAACCGTAAGGCTGACATATTCATAATAAAAGCCACAAAACTTCCATTTTGCTTCATGGGGACTTTAAGGGATTGGAAGGCAAGAGGAAACTTTCAGTGAAAGTCAATTTGGTTATATTATATTCACCCAGTAAATATCTTTTTATATTCCATCCCATCTTTACTTCTGAAAGACTCTCTAAGACTCTTTTTATACCCAATCATGTTCCTGACCCGTTGTGAATTAACCTCCAGCTGTTTTGTTTTTAGTAACACTTACATTTACAGCTTTTTGTTACACCGTCCCAACTTTTTTGAGACGTGTTGAGGCCATCAAATTTGTAAAAAAAAAAAATAATAACCTTTTTTCCCTTCTTAAAATGGTACATTTCCTCAGTTTAAACAATGTAATTGTTTTCTATGTTCTATTGTGAATAACATAGGGGTTTCTGAGATTCGCAAATCATTGCGTTCTGTTTTTATTATACATTTCACACAGCGTCCCAACTTTTTTGGGATTGGAGTTGTACAGTAACTCTCCAGTTAGTAAAACACTCCAGTTTATAACAGAGCTGCCATGCAAGGCGCTAACTTGCCATCGGGATCAACTTGGGGTTCAGTGTCTTGCCCAAGGACACTTCAGTATGTAGAGTCAACCCTACGATTAGTGGACAACCCGCTCTACCACCTGATCCACAGCCGCTGAGACTGTCCAGCGTGCTCGCTAATAAATGTATCACTTATGAATCATGAATTTACCCCTGAAATGTAAATATATAACGCTTTTTGTCTGACATCAGTGGAACCCTTTGAATGCCTCACTGTCAAAATAACTCGGTGAGCTTTACTGTAATGGAAACTAAACTTCACACTGTAATGCTGTGTGACAGATATTCATGCTGGCTCCAGTTCTTGTGAATATGCTTCAACTAGACATTTAAAAACACACACACACACAAAACAAAAAATCAGGATACCACACACCCACTCGGATCTGAATGTTGTTTCCGTTAGACGGGTCTTTGAGATGGTCAATGGAGCGGACCATGTCCAAGGCCATGTCACAGATGTTATGGGCATGGTACTTAGTCTTCTCTGGAGCTCCTGCTACAACCATATAGGCATCTCCTATAGTTTCAACCTGGAACACACACACACACATACACACAGAAGCTCATGGGTTTATCATTAGTGAACTATTAGAAGCCCACACATACTGTACACGTAGACACGTGAATGCCACTTTAAATAACTCGCCTTGAAGACTCTGTGTTTCTCGCTCAGTGTGTCGAAGAGTGTGTACATGGTGTTGAGCATAGACACCACCTGCATGGGAGTGATGTGGCTGCAGATGCGTGTGAAGCCCACCACATCGCTAAACAGGATGGTCACATCTGGGAACACCTGGGATACACATACACACATAACACTGGGTTTAGTTAAGATCGAGACGTTATTGAACTTCAAATATGCACAAAGCGATCTCCATAAAGACATGGTTTGGCATGTTCGGAGTGGAAGAACTCGAGTGTCCTGTACACAGCCCCGGACCTCAACCCCATTGAACACCTCTGGGATGACCTGGAACACCCCTCAGGTCTCCTCACCTGACATCAGTACCTGATCTCACTAATGCTCTAGAAGCTTCACAAATCCTCGCAGCCATGCTCCAAAGTCTAGTGGAAAGACTTGGCAGAAGAGTGGAGGTTATTATAACAGCATCTGGAATACATCTGGAATGGGATGTTCAACAAAGACATATGGGTGTGATGGCCGAGTGTCCACAAACTTTTGGTCTGAAGTATAATCTGTAAAATATAAGATAGTCTTGAATGCCTGAAGAATTGTTTGCCCTGCTATTTGGTTATGTAGTTCGGTTATTTCTTTTCCAGCAACAGCTGTAATCAAGGTTCTGTCTTCGGGTCCAATTTAAAGTACTTATTGTACATGCTCTCCCTTGGATCTATCTTAATGGTGGTTCCTACCACCACTACATGGACTATTATGTAGCTGTGTGTTACCCTAAAGCCTTGTGGGAAATTGCCTCTGTTTCGAATTCTAAAAAGCGATATTAGACAATATTTACTTCTTTTAAATATAGACTTAAGTTAGCTTCTAATACCAAAATGATCACGATCTAAAGATCGGTCATTAAATAAACATGTATCCATGACCGAAACGTAACCGTGGATACAATATGATTAACTAAAAGCTACTAAAAATGTTCGCCAACAACAACAACAACGACAAACTACTCACCATTACCTCACATAAACTACTACACTAAAACAGTGTAGTTTAGGGTAGTTTAGTTACTGTAATTGGAGGGAGAGGGCAGCTAATAGAAGCAGACGGCTAATTCTGAGTGGTACTTCGGTATCGGTACTAAATGTAGTCTCGAACAGAAGAAAATGTCAGCTTTGGAAATGTAGAAATCTCTTAACTGAAACAAAGCCTGAAACAAAATACCGTAACATAACAGTATGAAGTTGAATATACAACTAAAAGACTTTATTTTTCGTTTATAATGTCATCCCCTACAAATGACTTTTCTTGGTTCTCTGTTATTCTGTACTGTATTTTTATCCAACACTCTCTAAATGCGTTTTATGTAAATAAAGGCAAGTCTTCTTGACTTGACTGTGAGACAGCACAGAGATATCGGGGAGTGTCTTCTGACCTCGCACGTGTTCACTGCAGGCTCTCCCTTGCGCAGCCTCTTCGCCACAGGCTTGGGAATCATCCTGTACAGCAAGTCGTCCGTCTTCTTCATCTCATAATCCAGCATCTTCATGCTCTCCTCCAGCTTGCTCGATTTCTTCTGCTCCTGTAAGGGGGGGAAAAAGAGGAGGGCGCGAAGATGAACACAACGCACCGCTGACCTTTTATCAGACTCTAATATATATATTATCATAAATATATTATTGAGTTCGAAGAGCCACGTTTTGTCTGCTGGTTTGTATCAGATTTTAATCTTGGTAGCAGTTAGTGCAGTGTGAAAGATCATAACGTTGCATTCGCATCGTTTAACGAACAAAGACTGGGATGTCCGACAATAACTTTGACACGTAGCTGTCGGAATTGAGAAAACCTCATTCCGAAATTCTGCTAGTGAGTTGGGAGTCATAGAACATGTGCATGTACACGAAAGGAGAAGACAAAACGCTTCAATCTGTGATCTGTAAGTCTGTACAAGCGCTCACACACACTTTCACGTACCTGTATGAGAGCCCGTTTTAGCTCTTCAGATTGCTGGGTTCCTGCCAGCACCAGGTCTCTGCTGGAGTCGTGCATGCTCAGGTCATTAATGTAGAGTCCAGTCTTAAACATAGCGCTCAGACTCTCCATTCTACGGAGAAAAGACACACACACAAACATGTGCACGCGTCAGATTAGACGTATGCATTGATTCCTCAATCGGCTTAGAGGAGAACATGCCTACGTTTATATGCACGTCAATATTCTGAGATGAATCCGAATTGAGCAATGTTCTGTGTTCCACATTGTGATTCCCACCCCTGGAATGTCCCTGTTTTAATCGGAAAAGTGTCGAATGTAAACACTTTATTCAGTAAATCCACTGAAAGGAGATATATGCGCACGCTCAGTCTGAAAGGAGGGTGGGTGCTAACAGCTCTAGGTTAGGTACAACTAGGCTAGCCATACTTACAAAGACCGTGTATACAGGAATATTCCGATGCCTGTACGTATATAAACATTGTATTCGGAATATGGCTGCAACCCGAATATAGATCTTCAATAGAATTCGATATGCATGTAAACGTAGTCGGTGTTGCAGTGCGTCTCATCCTACGTAAATAATAAAGATTCAAGTATGACTCAGGAGACTAATGAACTAAATTATGCTTCAGGTGTTTTTGTAAGTCATGACATTAGCCAGTATATGAGTCATGACATTAAATGTTGTGTGTGTGTGTGTGTGTGTGTGTGTGTCTGCATCTTACACAGGTGTTCCCAGGAAGATGATGGATTCCCACTCAGGCATGTATCTCATCTGACCTTTCAGTTTGAGGCAGCGGCTGCCATCGCCCCAGCTCTCCATGGCGTTGGCACTATTTCCATCTAACAAAACACACACACACACACACACACACACACACACACACATCATTCAAACACTGCCATGGCAAAACAGAACCAAAGACAAAGACAACACCCAAGAGTGGCTTCCTTAAGCAATTTCTTTGTCTGTTTTTGCCCACTAACAGAAATACAATCAAAGAAATATTAGAGTAATGAATCAGCTGGTGTGAAATGAAAGACTACAGTCGTGAACATTCAAAAGAAGCACTTTCTTATTTCTAATTGAATCACCGCAAAAGATGTCAAGAGAGGTAAATTATTATGTGTTCATGCTCAGAAAACAGTCTGCGCTATAGAGATTTCTTTTTTCCTGAATGTTATAATTAGGTAGGCGTGTGTGTGTGTGTGTGTGTGAGAGAGAGAGGGAGAGAGAGACAGAGAGGGAGTGAGAGAGAGAGGAGGAGAGAGAGAGAGAGAGGGAGGGAGAGGGTGAGAGAGAGAGAGGGAGTAGGGAGGAGAGAGAGAGAGAGAGAGAGGAGGGAGGGAGGAGAGAGAGAGAGAGAGAGAGGAGAGAGAGAGGAGGGTGAGAGAGGCGGGGGTGAGGGAGTGAGAGAGAGAGAGAGAGAGAGGAGTGAGAGAGATAGAGAGAGTGAGGAGAGAGAGAGGGAGAGAGAAGGAGAGAGGTAGGAGGAGGGGGGGAGAGGAGGGAGGAGAGAGAGAGGGGAGAGAGAGAGAGAGGAGAGGGAGTGAGAGAGCGGGGGAGTGAGGGGAGGAGAGAGAGAGAGAGAGGAGGGGTGAGAGAGAGGAGGGAGGAGTGAGAGAGAGAGAGAGAGAGAGGAGGGGTGAGAGAGAGAGAGAGAGAGAGAGAGGGAGAGAGGCGGAGGGAGTGAGAGAGAGAGAGAGAGAGAGAGAGAGGGGAGGAGAGAGGGGTGAGAGGGAGGTGGGAGGGAGGGAGGAGAGAGAGAGGGAGAGAGGAGAGAGAGAGAGGGAGAGAGGGAGTGAGGCGGGGAGTGGGGGGAGAGAGAGAGAGAGAGAGAGGGAGAGAGAGAGAGGGTGAGGCGGGGAGTGAGAGAGAGAGAGAGAGAGAGAGAGGGTAGAGAGAGAGAGAGGGAGTGAGAGAGCGAGGGAGTGAGGGAGAGAGAGAGAGAGAGAGAGAGCGGGGAGGAGAGAGAGAGAGAGAGAGGGAGAGAGAGAGAGAGGGTGAGGCGGAAGGGGAGAGGAGAGAGAGAGAGGGAGAGAGAGAGGGAGGTGAGTGAGAGAGAGTGAGAGAGAGGAGAGGTTGAGGGAGAGAGGAGGGTGAGAGAGAGGAGGGAGTGAGGAGAGAGAGAGAGAGGAGGGTGAGAGAGAGAGAGGAGGGGTGAGGGAGGGAGGGAGGTGAGGAGGGAGGGAGGGAGGGAGAGAGAGAGGTCTGACCTTTGTAGTCATCTCCAATGATGGACTGGAAGGCCATGAGCTCCACGTCTACATCAGCAGAGCGATTAGCATTCTCGTAATCCGAGTCTGTGATGAACAGACAAAACGATGGGTTCAGCACCGATGCTGCTCTTTTTAAAATCTCAGCTATAAGACTTTAATGAAACATGTGCAGTGGTTAGAGAGGACCTTCCTTACTCTGGACTCTATTATGAAGGTTTCGTTCCCTCTTCACAGGCTCCTTAGACATGATTTCAAACAGGTTGTTGGGATGGGAAATGATCTGGAGAGAAGAACTAGACATCAGGCTCATCATCTGTACATTTCTCTATACAGTGAACAGTGTGTAATGGTTGAGGTTTAACCGTTCTGTTATAGGTTAGAGGAGGTTAGGGCTGACTATGGGAGGTTCATGTCTAATCAGCAGCACTATTCTGACAGCTAGAGACGATTTACACACCATGTTCCAGGTGAACTCCACCAGGGGGCGTGCCAGTAGGAAAGCATCGTTAATCTTCTTCCCATCCAGATCAGGAAAGACAGTGGCCAAACCAGAGCCAACATTGTGCACCACCATGTCCTATTGATGGCAGTAAACATCGTTATATAAGGAGAAGAGAAGGGAAGACGAGAGATGAGAAGACAAGATAGAGGAGAGAAGATTGAGGAGGAGATAGAGGAGAGAAGATAAGCAAAAGTAAAGTAGAGAAAAGAGAAGGAACTAGAATAGAGAAGAAAAGACAATGAGTAAAAGAGAAGAGAGGAGAAAAAAGATACAATAAGAAGAAACGATAAAGAGAAGAGACAGGAAAACAACATGAGAAGAGATGAGACAAAAAGAAAAACTAGAGACAAAGAGATGGGACAAGAAGAGAAAAGACTGAGTAGAAATGAAGAGGAGAAAGAGAAGAGAGTAAATGAAGAGATTTAGAAGAGAAATAGAAGGAAAGAGTGGAGAGGAGTAGAAATGAAGAGAAGAAAGAGAGAAGGAGAGAGAAGAGAGGATGGAAGGAGAGGAGAGAAAGAGGAGAGCTGGAGCAAGGAGGAGAGAGAGAGAGAAGAGGAGGGAAGAGGAGAGGTGGAGCAGAGAGGAGGGGAGAAGAAGGAAGAGGAGAGGAGAGAGGAGGGGAGGGGAGAGAAGAGGAGAGGAGGGAAGAGGAGAGGAGAGGTGGAGCAGAGAGGAGGGGAGAGAAGAGGGAAGAGGAGAGGAGAGGTGGAGCAGAGAGGAGGGGAGAGGAGAGGAGAGGAGAGGAGAGGTGGAGCAGAGAGGAGGGGAGAGAAGAGGAGAGGAGAGAAGAGGTGGAGTAGAGAGGAGGGGAGAGAAGAGGGAGAAGAGGAGGAGGAGAGGTGGAGCAGAGAGGGAGGGAGGCAGAGGAAGAGGAGAGGAGAGGTGGAGCAGAGAGGAGGAGGAGAGAGAGGAGAGGAGAGGTGGGCAGGAGAGGAGAGGAGGAGAGGAGAGAGAGGGTGGGTAGAGAGGAGAGAGGGAGAGGAGGAGAGAGGGAGAGGAGAAGAGAAGAGGTTAGAGGAGAGGAGAGGTGGAGCAGAGAGGAGAGGAGAGGAGGAGCAGAGAGGAGAGGAGGTTAGAGGAGAGGAGAAGAACGGAAGAGAAGTCGTACCTGTCTGAACACAATGTTGAAGGGAAACACCTCAAAGAAAAAGTCACTCGTGATTGGCAGAATCTCCTGCTCCTCCTCATCCTCTTTCTGAATGTAGCGATACGCAGAGTTGTCAAAGTTCAATCTGAAAACAAACAGAAAAAGAAAGAAAGAAAGAAAGAAAAGGTCAAGAGGAGTGCAGGAGCGCCACCATGCGGCTGGATGATGTAGTGAATGTGGATGATCTCCTACCTCATAGTGACGTGAGAATAATCTCCCACCAGCTGCTCAGACAGAACCTCCACGTGGATGTCTGTGTCATAGAACTGTTTCCCCATCTGCCTCAGCTGACCCATAGCATAGTGTAGGTACCCTTTCCGCTTGCTCCTGCAGCCCGTCAAGCAACACACACACACACACACACACACACACACACACACACACTTAACATTCACTACAGCACTAACATTATCAATGCTTTCAGTTTCTTTCCTTATATGGCCAATTTCCTGTCAAATAATCTTGTACAGTACATGAATATACTGTATTATGAAACTGGAATGAACTTGCTTCCCAAATTTCTGTAATTACATAAATATAAGTCTATTATGATCGCTCTGTTTGTTTACGTATTAATACTGAAAAAAATATATATATTTTTGTTTTCTTTGGGAAAACTATTAGGAAATTATTATTGTTCATGTAAAAAAAAAAATTAATATTGACTTCTATTTGTTTCACCACACGAAGCCTAGAACTCAAATATCCATCCATCCATCCATCTTCTACCGCTTTATCCTTTTCAGGGTCGCGGGGAACCTGGAGTCTATCCCCAAGGCGGGGTACACCCTGGACAGGTTGCCAGTCCATCGCAGGGCACAATCACATACACACTCACACACCCATTCATACACTATGGACAATTTAGACACCCAATCAGACTACCATGCATGTCTTTGGACTGGGGGAGGAAACCGGAGTACCCGGAGGAAACCCCCACAGCACGGGGAGAACATGCCAACTCCGCACGCACGTTCCCCGGCGGGAACCGAACCCCCGACCCTGGAGGTGTGAGGCGAACATGCTAGTTCTTCGGAATTATACAAATCTAAAAATCTGACTTGGTATTACAATGGATTTACCGTATTGCCTTCATTTACAGTAAGACACTGAAGCAAGCCTAGCGCTCATGCCTCTTTCAGCAGTACAAGCCCAACTGTCTATAAACCGCATAGCTCTCGCTGCTGAACCCTACACAGGGTATAAATGAACCATACTCCGAGTTACTCCTGATTTTTGATTGCTGCTTTAACCCTTGACGAGTCCTCGCGAACGCTTCTCTCCCACCTGTAGTGCAGTGTGACGCCGGTAGCAGACTCCTCTTGGCAGAAGAAGGTGGGTGGCTGCACTTTAGGATAACTGAAGCGCAGATACTCATGCAGGTTATCCAGACCATTCACAAAGTCACGCACATGACGACCCAACACCTGGCACACACACACACACACACACACACACACACACACACACACATTTGCATGGAGCACAATGAACATACAATAGCGTTCTAAATGACGTGACAGAGTGAAGCCAGAGGAACCACTGCCAATAAATGACCAGTACTTACCTTGAGAATACGGTCATAACCATACTTCCCAACAAAGCCCAGAAAGTAAACGCCCCAGGAGTTCATCAGCTCATTATAGGGAGTGCCCGTGACACCACTGGCTGCTTTGGCTATGCGTGGGATTACACTTTCACTGTAGACCTACACACAGATGGTTTGAATGGTAACACTCTGCATGGGCGTCCATTAACTGGCATCATTTAACATATCGGTTAACATGAACAACATCAAGTAAGGAATAAAACACTCAACAATCAACAAAGGACTGCAGTGTATGCGGTTTCATTTTTACCGCCACAAAGTTGATCATTTTCCAACTTGAATCATTTACAGTTTATAAACGGTACGTCCTAAAGTGTTTCATTTCACACAAGCACAGCTTTATTCAATTTATTAAACAACAAAATGTCATAGTTTCCGTGTGTTTATATATAAACAGTTGGTCCATCACCAGACTCCCTTAAAGTTAATAAGATACATCGTCATGATGCAGAGAAACGACAAAGCCCTCCATCTTGTAAACTTTCCTATGTCCGAAATCTTAAAGTTGCAGCTTTACCTCTGACGGTTACAGAGCACTGTTTGGTTTTTCGAAATATTAATATTTCGAAATATTAAAAGAATATAATTATGTGGAAGTGAGAAGCCAAGAGTGATATGATAAAAATAAATAATAATAAAAAAAGACAAAGAAAGAACATACTATGTCTGTACTACACAAATATCTACAAACAAATTATACAAAATGTGGCTAGATTTTTGGTTTGGTTTTAAAGCGGAGAAGAGTTTGTCTTTAATTTATTTTATTCATTTCTTCAAGCTGAACTAACCAACAAAATTACCAAGACAAAAAGTTCCGATAAGAGAAAAAAAACCCCTACTGACCTCAACTGTGATAAACCGTCTGCGCACAATAACAAATATAATGTCCTTAACGTTTAAAGACTTGTCACAAATAATATAACAGTGTAGCAGGTAAAGCCGAGGAGATGATACTAATGAAATTAAATAAACAGAAACTCTAACGCGGTCAGAGCCTCAAAACACAGAAGCGCATTAATACAGAAGTAGATTTGAGAGGAGTAAGTCCACAAAATCTAGGCGAAGTAATGCGCGACGATATCTTCAGTAAGAATCTGAATTCTGTAGAGAAGAGTTTAATGCATGGACTGTGATGTCACTCTTTATCGTGGATTTGTAATGAACTATAGCCATTATTATCTCTCAGAACATAAATACAAATATAAATGATACAAGTTTAATTCCATTTCTTTTGTCATTGTGCTAGTTTTATTGAGGCCTCTGGAAATTCGTATATATAAAAAAAAAACCTCAGCACCACATGGGTTCTTGAGAGATTATTAGTAATCCATCACCGATTAGTCTTACCCACGTTTGTACAGGTGGTCATTAAATCCCAATTACACCTCTCAAGTATTAAACAAAGAACTTGCTTTGGTAAAATGTCGGTATTGTTGGTATCGATGTAACGGACTGTGTTGTAATGTGGTGATTTGTTTTTAACCATTTTAGCCATTCAGTCCCTTCAGTGATCACCATTTTTGCAATATTATAGCACATATGTATAAGGATTTTAAAGATGCAATCTCTTACCTGATGTGTGACAAAGGAGTGGAGTCTGACGTCTGCCCTCTCCCTCACCAGCTTCCACACATCATCTCCATACGACTCCTTGATGAAGTCGTGCAGACTCTCGCACAGCAGGCCGTACATGCCGACTGCATATGAAATACAAAGTCAGAACCTTGAATTCTCAGTTAGATGATACAAAGAAGCATACCCATTCTTTAGAGTGGATAAATTACTCACACTCAAAGCTGTAAAGCCTTGCTCACACTTTCTTCAGACACTCCGATGAAGAAAAAGCTTGATAAGAAACCTCTCGCACCTGTGGAGAAATGTTAGCGATGCTCAAACGAGGTCCATCAGAGGAAACGTAGTTTGTCCTGAGCAAGGAACCTTTCCTTGTCCTTCCAACTATCTTAATTTAACACATAATGGACAAAACCTTGATATTAAATTAATAATATTCTTGCGTACAGTATAAACTGGCCCGAATGCTTGTCTCGAGTTACCCAGGCTCCTTCTAACACAACAGTGCTGGTGAGGATCTGTCAGGTGGGACGGGACTCGGTTTTTTTTTTAAAAGCTGGCCCACTTATGTGCACTCTTGAGTGGGAAAGCTTGGTCATTGTCCTGATGTCAACTGGTGCTGACATGACGAGATGTCCGACAGGTGCAGCTTTGTGCAGGTCAGGTCTCAATCACACATGTTTTTTTCCGTTCAAGTGCTTCTTCGCTGATGAGTCTGAGAGATATGGGTAGAGTTGGCCACTGAGAAACCACTGAGCAATATAGAGTTATAGTTATAGACTCCAGTGCAAATGTGTGATGCTAATGTTATAGCCTACATTCATTTCATGTACATTTTTACTTGATATAAAGCAACATGATGTGTGAGAGTTTGCACCCCATGCTAATCAAATCTTTGCCAAGAAATAATAATAATAATAATAATAATAATAATAATAATAATAATAAAACTGAATAAAGTGCCATCTAGTTTTCAAAGGTATAACGATTTGTCCCCCTGAGGAAACCCTTGAGAGTCTAGAACCACACAACCTATTTCAGAACAGTTCCCAAATAGAACCTATTTAGAGAGCTAAAACCTTTAACCATCCAAAAAAATACAAATAAAAAATAAAAAACCACCTGTAAACAACCCTTATGATGACTAAGAGAGTAGAAGCCCATGGCTGGAGAAAACATTCCATCTAGCTCCCAAAGCGTTCTTTGGTTTGTTCCTCTGAAGAAACCCATTAAGGTACAATGTAGAATCCTATAACAGAGGGACCCAAATAACTCTGTAAAAGAAACATTAAAGCTTCTATGGCATACTCTATAACAAAGTTTCCCTTTTCAGAAAACCTTCAGAATAGAATCCCGTTAGAGAGCTATAACCCTTAAACACTCAAAGAAACTATGAACAACCCTTATTTGTAAAAACCCACAGCTAGAGAAAAAGGTTCCATCTAGCTCCTTAAAGGATTCTTGAATTTGCCTCTGTGGTCATTCTAGGTTCTATGTAGAAACATAGAGCATAAAGTTTCCTCTTTGAGAAAAGTTCCCAAATAGAACCCCTATACACAGCCAGATTCCAAAGACTCTTTAATGCTAGAATGCATTAACCAAAACACTGACACAAATGCATAAAGTAGGTCAAAATGGCCCGTATTGGATACAGTGGTTTTCTGCAATTTAAATAAATAAATAAATAATTAATAAGTGTCCTATTAATTACATTATTTTTTTAATTAATTAATGATTTATCAAACAAGGCGCACGGTGGCTTAGTGGTTAGCACGTTTGCCTCACACCTCCAGGGTCCGGGGTTCGATTCCCGCCGGGGCCGTGTGTGTGCGGAGTTTGCATGTTCTCCCTGTGCTGCGGGGTACTCCGGTGATGTGTGTATGTGATTGTGCCCGCCTCAAGTGAGTACACCCCTCACATTTTTGTAAATATTTGATATCTTTTCATGTGACAACACTGAAGAAGTGACACTTTGCTACAATGTAAAGTAGTGAGTGTACAGCTTGTGTAACAGTGTAACTTTGCTGTCCGCTCAAAATAACTCAACACACAGACATTAATGTCTAAACCGCTGGCAACAAAAGTGAGTACACCCCTAAGTGAAAATGTCTAAATTGGGCACAATTAGGTATTTTCCCTCCCCGGTGTCATGTGACTTGTTAGTGTTACAAGGTCTCAGGTGTGAATGGGGAGCAGGTGTGTTAAATGTGGTGTCATCGCTCTCACACTCCCTCATACTGGTCACTGGAAGTTCAACATGACACCTCATGGCAAAGAACTCTCTGAGGATCTGAATAAAGAATTGTTGCTCTACATAAAGATGGTCTAGGCTATAAGAAGATTGCCAAGACCCTGACACTGAGCTGCAGCACGGTGGCCAAAACCATACAGCAGTTTAACAGGACAGGTTCCACTCAGAACAGGCCTCACCCTGGTCGACCAAAGAAGTCGAGTGCACGTGCTCAGCGTCATATCCAGAGGTTGCCTTTGGGAAATAGACGCATGAGTGCTGCCAGCATTGCTGCAGAGGTTGAAGGGGTGGGGGGTCAGCCTGTCAGTGCTCAGACCATACGCCGCACACTGCATCAAATTGGTCTGCATGGCTGTCGTCCCAGAAGGAAGCCTTTTCTAAAGATGATGCACAAGAAAGCCCACAAACATTTTGCTGAAGACAAGCAGACTACGGACATGGATTACTGGAACCATGTCCTGTGGTCATTCAGTGTTCTATGTAGAACCCAATCAAAGAGGTTTTCCTTTTTATTAAAGGTCACAGAACGCATTTAGAGAGCTGGAACCCTAATCCACCCAAAGAACACTTGAACAACCCATAGATTTAAGAGAAATATATTTAAGATGCCCACATCTGGAGAGAAAAAAAAAAAAAAAGTTTCTTCTAGTTTTCTAATGGGGTCTTACAAAAAAGGCAGAACCTCATTAGACGGCTATAACCATTATATCTAAACATCAAAACAATCTTTGAGGAACCCACTGGGGAATCCTCTGGAGTTCCTAGGTATGTCCCTGCAAAGAGCTCATGGACTTGCATACTTTCTCTTGCACCCACAGTTAGATAGAGAAGTTCACACACACAAATGGGAACTTTTAACTGACACACAAAAGGTACATCTAGATCAAATTCAGGTCAAGCTATGACTGTGACTGGACAACCTTTGGACAGCCTAATGGGTATGTATGTGTACACACACACACACACACACACACACACACACACACGTAAAGCAGGGATCAGGTTTTTATTATGGTGGATACAAGGGTGGGTCAAGCTAAAAATCCTCACCCCATATAGCCTCTCGCTGCCTTGGCTAAAATTACCATGGTGATGTAAGTGCAGAAGTTGGCCTGTCTGAGTCTATACAAGCCCTCTTGAGCACAAGATCCACACAGACCTCGAGCACCATCTCAGTGCCCAGCCTTCCCCTAAACCCTACACTCATACAAGGTAAGCTGAAGCTACAATCTCATATTGACTGTGTGAGACTGTGTGTATTGAGCGTGTGTGTGTGTGTGTGTGTGGAGGGTTCCTCATCTGCAGCCGTTTGAGAGGAGTATGGGGAGAAGACACTGCAAGCATCTGCTCATCACTAATTTGAAAGTTCATACTGGAGAACAAAAGTAGTCCCGTTTTTAACCTGATGGAATGTGAATGTTACAAATAATATAGAATGGAATCCAAGGTGTCCACCGCCTTGTGCCCCGGGTCCCATGGGATGGGCTCCAGGCTCCCTGCAAACCCTGTGTAGGATAAGCAATGCAGAAAATGGATGTAAGGACAGAATGGAATAATGAGTGCACGGTCCACTTACGTATTAGTATGACAGTCTTGAAAAATCATAAGCTATTTAGAAATCTTTATAAACATTAAAAATTGTGCAGACCATGAATGAACTTTGAAACAGGTGCATGCATTAGAACCCATTACTCTATCCTGTATCTACTGGCATCAAAATGCGAAGAGGATTACAAGCTTTTGTGTGTGTTTGTACAGAGGGGACAGGATGCAGACTGCGAACAACAACATGAACAAACAGTGGGAACAACAGGCACGGGCACTGAGTAGAGAAGCTCGAGGAGGTGAGATACATACTGTAGACACATAGAAAACAAAGAGCCAGACAGAAATACAGTAAAGTATAGAGATTTTCTATTTTTTTTCCCCCTTTGTGACAATGACTTCAGCTTTTGCCATACTCGTAGTATTCTCTTTGATTGACAGTGGCAGGCAAGATCAAACTCATGCTTTAAGATCACGTGAGCAGACGACTTCCAGTGCCATGACACCCTGTAAACGGAGACGGCTCCGCCGCACAACCAGCGCTGCCAAGGAAACACTCCACACATTTGTCTGTTTGTTTTGCGCTATTTTCCAGTGACCTCAGCTTTGTGCCATTTCTGGCACTGCGCAGCCCTTCGAGCTCAGCTAAACCTGACTCCAAAGTGGGAAATATATCCACGCTCCCCTTGACGCAAGTTCTTGAGAAGCTGCAAAAAATTCAAACGTCACTGTGAAGTAATTCCCCCCTGGCAGTTTCTTCATCCATCAGTCTATTTTAATTACAGCGTCTCTGCAACAGAGTGATAATAAATAGTTTTGCGCCACTCAAATAGGGCAATTTAAGTGGTTTTACACTTACATTTATTCATTTAGCGGATGCTTTTATCCAAAGAGACTTACAAATGAGGAAATACAAGCAAGGCAATAGATCAAGCGGAGAACAATACAAGCAGTGCTACCATACAAGAGCTTTAATTGAGTTTTAGAAAAGCAAAGTGTGCAGAGTAGAGGTGTAACAGCCAGAGTATTTTTTATTTTTTTTTTATTAATTAATTTTATTTATTTTTTTAATAATGTGGGGTTGGCATTTTATGGGTTAGCTAGGTATTCATGGAAGAGGTGGGTCTTTAGCTGTTTTTTGAAGATAGTGATAGATTCTGTGGTCCAGATTGAGGTTGGAAGTTCATTCCAGCACTGTGGGACAGTTAGTGTAAAGGTTCTGGAAAAGGACCTTGAGCCACGCTGAGTAGACACTACTAAGCGTCGTCCGTTGATTGATCGCAGATTGCGTGAGGGAACATAAGCCTTCAGGAGTTTTGAGGTAGGGGGCGCTGTTCCAGGCAAGGTCTTGTACGTGAGCATCAAGGCCTTGAATTTGATGCGGGTGGCTACCGGAAGCCATTGGAGGAAGATGAAGAGGGGTGTGACATGGGTTCTCTTGGGCAGGTTGAAGACAAGGTGGGCTGCAGCATTCTGAATCATCTGAAGGGGTTTAATGGAGCTGGCTGGGAGGCCCGAGAGTAGTGAGTTGCAGTAGTCCAATTTTGAGATAAGAGGCTGGACTAGTATCTGTGTAGCCTGTTCTGTGAGATAGGGTCTGATTACAGAATGAACCTACAGGACCGTGCAGTTGTTGAGATGTGGTCTGTAAAGGTCAAGCTGTCATCGGGAATCACCCCACGGCTCCTGGCGGGCCTGGATGGCTTGAGTATGGTTAAGCTGAGCTGTACAGTGAAGTTGTAGTTGCAGGCTGGGATGACAAGAACCTCAGATTGTGCCAAGTTGAGCTTAAGGTGGTGTTCCTTCATCCAGTTTGAGATGCAAGCAAGCAAGCAAGCAGAGATTTCTGCAGAGACAAATCGATTATCAGGCTGGAAGGACAAATAGAGCTGGGTGTCATCAGCATAGCAATGATATGGTTTTAGTGTTATTAAACTGCTGTTTTGACCCACAGGTCTTCAAAACTGTCTGCAAAATAGCTGGGAGGAGCAAAGAATTTGCACTATAGACAAGCAAAAATGAACACGCAAAAACGTCCGACCATCATAGAGAGAATATTTGTCACTGTGGGCTTTGTGTGCATTTCAGAGGGCCTGAATCTAGGTAAGAAGGTCAGCACACCAAAGGATGTAATGATCGATGAGCTGAACCTGACATCCAACAGAGGTTCCAGGATGTTCCAAGAGAGGCAGAAAAGAGCGGACAGATTCACAGTAGAGAACACACCAGACGCGCCTGCCATCATATATGTAAGAAATAAACTTGACTACACTGACTTCATGGTTAAAGGCTTTGGAATCAAACACTTTGCAGCTAAACTGTATCATCAGCACATTGAAATGGTTCTTATCCATTGGGATTAGCATTTGTGTGCAATTTCGTGGTAGTTCATTCCAGTATCGCCTAAATACTTAAATAAAAGAATGGTTTAGCTTTATACATTGTACCACAAAGAGGTGGAATCATCATGCATCGCTCACTCACCGTTCCAGGGTGGAATATAAGCCCTGATGAATGATACAACTAAGTAGGGCTTTTCCACTGAACAGTGCAGCTCACCACAGCTCAGCAACAATCCTGAACCCTGTCAAACTGTGTGCGTCACTTTCCCCATCACACGACGTTGTGAAAGTAGAAATACTCTGGAGATTACTTCGGGTTGAAATGAAACCAGGCGTACTGCATTTAATGCTAACATGCTGGACTTATATGAACTATAAGCACAAGACTCAGTCCAATTTGTTTTAATGGAAGATGTGCGATAATACTTTAGTGAACATACAAATGAGCATATTATTTTACTTAATGGCTGACCACGCACTCAAAACACAGCCATATCTACTTTAAACCTTAATGAAAATACAGAGAGGTTGGAGTGCGATGATTTCCGATACGTTTAAAAAAAAAAAAGCGAACAACCTCCCGGAGCTGTGCATCCATGACTGAATCGCAAATGTCAACCTATGCAAGTAGGGGGCGCACAAAGTGAATAAGAAGCAATTTGAGTTTTGCTCTAGAAGATGGTGTATTTTACTTCATCAGTTAATCAGGAAAGCGGTTCAACTACATTTAACCAATCATTTGCAAATGTATATTCCTGACCCCCCTGATAACATGCAGAGTAAACCTGGATGATCAGAAAATCAAATCAATATACTCTAAAAGGGCAAGATAGTCATTAATAGTTACCCCAAGACTCCTGATGGACCTTTAGGGTAGTAGGTGTGACAGATTAGAGGGATTTCCAGAGTGACAATAAGATCAGTCTTCAAAAGCTTAAATTGTAGTTAGCTGCTTTATGAAGGCTTATATACTCATAAATTATGCAACTGAATGACAAGCTGTGACTGGCGTGGCCTCGAGGGATGAGCACGAAGCGCTGAGTATCATCAGATGACTGCTCCCAACGAAGTAGTGCAACGGTGAGAAGAAGAAAGGGCTAAGGACAGATTATTGGGGTGCACATTTTATTGCCTCGTATGACTGCCTCGTAGGACTGCCTCGTATCCTCGGAGTCCTCTGAAGAATCCTCAAGAGAAGTATAAGAATTGGGGATTTGCTGCTCTTGCTGATTGCAGGGTATCAACAAAATCAACAAGTCAGTCTCAGTGGAGGGTCTCATTTTGAAGGTGGTCCTGCTGGTCTCTGGAAGACAAAGGGGATAACGGTTTGCATTTTCTGTGATGACATTGTTGAAGAGGTTTGCTGGAGGATCTGATGGTTCACCAGATCAAAGGCTGCAGACGGATCTACAGTAGCAGTTTCAGAACTTGCTAGCTTTCTGGCCGCTTTTGGATATCTCACGTTTTCAACAAGGCATTCTGGGTTAAGTGACTGGTCTCGAGGGGATCTTGCAATCCAGCAGGTGATGGGATATGTAAGATAAAAGTTTGGTTAAAGATATTGAAGTGTTTTTGAATGTCGGTAGTGAGGAGGATGTGTGGAGTGACTTCCTTACTTTTGACAGGATGACTGTTGTTTTCTTGCATGTTAGCCAAGCCTGTTCGAATAAGGTTAGGGGATCTGAGATGAATGAGGTACTGATGATGATGTAGGCGAGTGCACAGATGATTTTCAGTGGGATGATCAGCAGAGAGTTGCAGTATTTAGGCCATGTAGATGTGGAAATGCAGGAGATGTGATGGGAAAGGTCCAGGCCACAGTTGATGGCTTGGCAGGTGAAGAAGAGCTAAAGATATCAGTGTCAGTGATGGAGGAAAGTTTGGTATATGTGCCAAAGAGAACTCTCTAACTGGCCACCATCTCACAGGAAAATCTACATCCTCATCTGCGTCAGAAAAAGAATATTCACACTTCAATTTGACAAAAATTAAGCAAATCTTGGCTTAATTTGGAATACCATTTGGTTTGGCTATATAAAAAAAAAAAATTCTTAAATAAAACCAATTGTTGTTTGAAGTTATGCAGATCGTGTTTCATTGTAGTCGGTCTCCTTGTGAATAGTTTCGACCTCATGAAAATAAGGTAAAATCTTATAAAACACTTTTTTGGGGAAAAAAAAACAAAAAAACTCAAAATCTGGAATTTATCAAAACAAATATTTGTTTAGAATCGTGTGTATATTTACACACAGCTCTGACCATGCAATGTAGCTAGCTGTGGAAAATAAAACCGCAAATGTCTCGGTTCACGAGAGCGTGATGTAGGGGGTTTGTTTAATTAGGGATCTGGATAGTATGTTACTGCTTTTTAATGTGTAATCAAGAATTTGACATTTTAAAAACCCAACAAAGATAAAGGAGAACCCAAGTAAAGACTATTTTAAGTGCTATACGTCTGTGAAAAACTAGCTGCATCCAGTTCACATTTTACAATGTAGTTCCCGCCAGGCAGTGTTACAGTGGAACATGAATGGTATTAAGTGAATGTAAGGCTTAAATACGTAAATATAACCAAGAGCCAACCTCTGCATGTGAGCTGATTAGAGGTCACGAAACTATGATAATTCAACAAAAAGCTCAAACAGGCACCTAGCAAATGAAACTCCTGTGCAGGATTCTGCTGAACGTCAGACCTTACACAACATGTTAATGAAACAATCTATCCATTCTTATTGTATGTATTTTTAGACTTGCATTAATCACTTGCCATATGACTTGCATTAAAAATAGATCTATTCATAACTTTCGAAGAAAAGAATCTAAATGATGGCCGTTTTTTCCTTAGGACGGTCTGGATCAGAAGCAGGTCCAGTACCAGGTCCAGTCAGCATCACAGGCCCAAGGAGGGAAGGAGAACATGGCATACCCCATAGCTGGTAAACATAGTCTGGTTACCACTCTGATGGAAACTGTCTCCAAGAAAGGCAGTCCCAGCGTCCTTGCTCCAGGTAGAGCAGTGGATCAGTATTAAAGAAATACTTCGCCCCCAAAGGATAACGGCAAATAACGGCAAATATAGGGGGCTGGACAGCATATTTTTACATGATGCTAACTGCTCCCTGTTGGCCTTCTCTCATTAGGGGCCATAGTAGCAGTTTTTTTAAACTACTTTAATGTTTTTATGTCTCTGGGGATTCGAAGTACAGCAGCTTGTGCAGCTTTCATCAATTCTGCTGCTACAATAACAGTGACTTTTTGTAAAGTACTGTTGATTTAACATTATTCTAATTAAATAATAGCTTTGTAAAAATCCATGAAAATACGAAAGGTTCGAGGTAACATTTGTAATATAGCTACTGCAAATCCTGTACACTAGCTAGCTTAACTACACCATATTATATCGGCACATCGGTTACGTTACAAAATTACTTTACAGTCAAATGGCTTTCACTTAACATACATGCTTGCGTTCCTTCTATATGAGCTCACAGACTCGCGTTGTAAGTTAAATACAAGCAAATAAGCTAATTCGTGTACCCTCTAGGACCCTGAAAAAAAGACTCCGTCTCTTCTTTCTGAGTGGTGAACCATATGAGGTCCCAGGGGTCCAAATGACTCACACTGAATGTTTGAGCTAAGCCAGTACAGCATGCATGAAAGGCTCATCAAATCTTTTAATGGATCAGTTAAATGTGCGTAAGCGGTTGTTAGGGGAAAGCTTTTTACAAGGGACAGATCGGGGTCCTTAGGTTGCTTCATGTTGCTCATCCGTTACCACAGCCTAGCTCCAATCGGCACAGCATTAGGCTTGTTACTGAAAACTTGCATTATTTTAAACAATCGTGTTTCAAGATCATATGCACTGAATTGTCAGAGATATTTGCCATGATCTATGGTAAAAGGTCGTGTTACTCCTGGACAGTTTCTTGGCTTATTTTTGGTCAAACCCATATAGCTACAACTCTGGACAAGTTATTGTCTATGACATTTTCTGGATTCCACATGATCTGTGATGAACTGATTTCAGGATGCAACATTACATGGAAGGTTTAGAGTTTCCCTGAAAGCACTGAACGTTACTGCTGTGCCTATCCACAACTGGAATGGATCACACTATGGTTATACAACTGAATGCAGTGTTCACTAAAACAGTTTGGCAAATGGAATCTTTTTAAATGATGACTTTAGTCTGTGCTTCTCTGGTACCACCACTTACAGGCTACTCCAGCCCTTTGAAAGAAATTCCTCGTGAAAAGTTCAACATTACCATAATCCCCAAATCCTACTGTTCACCATGGAGAGAGGCACTGAGGGGCAACGAAGATCTACTGTCCTCCCTAGACCCACAGCTGCCTCAACCAGAGAAACTTCAACCGGCAAACTACAGATGCTTCAACAGGTACGTGACCAAACTCCCAGATCCCCATACATCTGTGGTCTGCATACGTCCATTAAAAGGGAAACCCAACAGACAGTCAACTAGTTTATATTTATACTAGTACATTTGATATGCTTCAACATGAACAGGTGGATTCCCTTAAGGATTGTCTTCCGGAAACCGAAAAGCCGAAATTAGGATTGAATGACAACTGCAAGCCGAAGGACAAAGCTTCTGAGAAATACAAGCCACACTGGCATCAGACTCATAGGCAAGGCAAATTTTGCCACCCTCCTTGTAGGGCTAAAGAATCATTCAGAAGAAGGTCTTAAAATAACCACTTCATCAGATGAGGCTGACAGTAAGTGCCCAAGGTTTATTCTCCACAAAAGCCAAATGCAGATAGTGTGAAAAGAAGTGGTGACAGGGGTCAGTTAGGGGTTTCGGCTCAGTGATACCTCGTCCATGGTGATTATCTGCCCTAAATAGACCCACCAGATACCGATGCTATCACATTGTGATCTCCAGATATCTGTGCCATTAAAGCTGGGCCCTCTGTCATTGGCTTTTCCGTGATGTCTTTTTGGAATCAATGTCTCACAGAGTGGAAATAGGACACCAAGGACATGTTAAAAACAGGCGAGTCAAGAGTAGGTCTCCCTCTCAAGCTTTTCAGAGCCTCCACATTAGCACACCAGGTGTCTCTATTCCAGGTGCTTGTGTGGTAGGTGGTGAAAGTAGTAATTCCAGGATGGATCACTGCTGTATTCTCTGTAGCACAGGTTCCCAAACCTGGTAACCCGGGTCATGGCTTTTAGCAGTTAAAGTGGGTGTGTTAGAGCAGGGAAAACACTAAAATCTGCAGGACATGGTGTACTCCATGTCCTGGAACCTGTGCTCTTTGGATCAGTACTACCAGGGTCCAAGAAAATTCTGGCACTGCATGTACGCTGAACAGAAAGTTATGGTAAAACACATAAAACAGAAAACGAATCACAAAAAAAACAAAAAACATCTTGTATCTATCCCTGTTGTTTCCCTTCTCAGAGTTGCGATGCCATTTGGGGGTTCCATGCTCAGTAAGAGAGTTATTCCCACCATCAACTTTGAGGCAGTGGAGTCCCAGGATTTGCCAGGCTCCACAGTGGACAGGCTGGTCAAACGGCCCAACTTCAACAGAGCACCTCGGGGCTGGGCCACTGGATACTTACCCGAGTCTAATGAACTCTGAGTCCATCGGGGTCAAAGCCCCATCTGCCTAAATTTACTTACGACCGAGAGCCTGTGGCACTCGCTGTTCTGGTCCTTTTGATCGTAGACAATAACTCTGGGGTAGCTGCAGAAGAATATCAGATTTTAACCATAGCTAACCAGTCATAAAGCTAGACCTGGGATGCTAACTGGGATAAGGTAGGTCTTTGAGAGAAAGGTCGAATCATTGTAGTAGGCAGTAAGTGTAGCTTAAAAGCTTAAGACAAATGCACTGTTATATAACAAACAAAATTCATTTATTTAAATGGTGTTAATGCAAAAGCTGGTCAGAATATGATTCTCATTAAAATATTATTTTGTCCTTACAAGAACAATACACACGAATGACTGGAATATAAATTTATCATTAATGAACGTGTAATTTTCAACAGATTTATTTTTAATTACATTGAGTTTTTTTTTTTTTTTAAACTTCTCATCTACACCTGAATCTATTTTTACGTCAATTAATACATTACCCACAATGCCTTCGACCGCCGGCTGATAGTGACTCCAGCGGGATTTAGCTTTCATTTCGTTCGATCTCTACCCAAAGAGAGCGATGCAGCAGCACTTTAATCCTTCAGTCACTCGTTTTAATGCTAATACTGCCATCAACTCCAACGTGTTTGCCATCTCGCAGATCACGAAACAGCTGAGTGCAGTCTCTACTATAACTTAGCACAACCGCGTCGTCTAACCGCATCGCATTCTTGAACTTTGTATGCTGTCTCCATTACTTCTACACTGGATTTCTCATTAACATCGCTGTAATATGGTGGGTGAGAAACGAACCTCTTGATCTTTTGTTTTTTAGGATCCAAACCTGACAGTTACGTCTCAGGTCTGGGATTATTGAAAAACGTTCTCCTATTAAACACCATTGTAACTGTGCTAGCCATGTCTCCCTGTCTGTTTTTCGTTACCATTCCCACAGTTTATTGGAAGTGATGGGTAGAGAAAGGGTGGGTGGGAAAAGCACTGGCATCGTCAAAACCTATCAAGGAACCTGTACAAGGAAGTCAGAAGTGTCGTGTTACCTTGTGACACCTTGACGGAAGTCCAAGGTGTGTCTTTGTATTATTCTTTTACATTGAAGATCTGAATGAAAATGCATAATTTAACAGCACTGCTAGAGAGTGCAATAATAATCAGTCCAGGAGGAGCATGGTATTTAAGCCCAACTCCCCTCCAACAGTATACTGTTTTCTTGGTAGGTAATTAGCAAGCGCTTTATGGGTGCGATCCATAAGGAAGAAAGGAATCTCCACAACAACTCCTCAATCTCAGACATTACCACTAGGCAGAGGTGGCCAGGACTGTTTAACTAAACTGATTATGTCCTAATGTTTCAAAAAGGGTTAGAAGTATGCCTGTAGTTCAATCGCAGTACTAATGGAATAAATTTCCCTGATATCATGGGCGAGTACGAAGAGTCCGGCATAAATATAAAGCAGCAATATGAAGCCATCATATCAGCAAGGTTTGTAAAGACTGAGGCATGATTTTCCCCCCATATGACGCCATCCCACCCTTTCCACCCTCAACCAAATTACCCAGGGAGGTGGAGCTTCTAGTCTCTGTAGCACATAGCAGCATATAAATGAAGTGTAGCAGTGTATGAAAGCGTAGTTTTATGAAAAATTTGTGTGTCTGTTTCAGTGAGTGACTTTTTTTTGAACTGCCTTCTATTTGGGTCTTCGTATGTTCGTGGCTTCCTTGACTGATCCAAACCACGGGACTCGACTTGGAGTTCATTTCATAAACATTGGTGGATTAAGATAGAATAAATGTACTTCGTTTTGTAAAAACAAACAAACAAACACAAAACGAGTGCCTAATAATTCTCAACATTAAATTACATTACTTCAATTATGTATACATACGACATCCTACAGCTTAACTACAGCACAGAACTCTGCAGTAGGACCATCACAGACATCAGTATCGGATTACTAAATGAAATGAATGGCGCTATATCCGTTTCACTATGGCACGTATCTTGCTAACAACTTAATCAAGGCCTGACATTTACTGTGGGAGGAAATAACGTATAGGTAGCAAGGTTCTAGACATCTTTAGGAAGTCTGATTATTTCTTCACCTCTAATTCTATTAAATTGACTCCTTATTCAATACGCTCTTTACACAAAGACAGCCAGGCAAGATGAAAACCTTTCCAGATCATTTTGGTGAAATATATTTGTAGGTTCTTAAAGTCGAGTTATGTTATGGATAGGAAACCACACTTTTGTCCAAAACAAGATTTTTCTTCTTTCTTTCTTTTTGGCGATTTGTCCGAATTGACCCACGTCATCATGTAATGGGTTTTTCCTCGGACCATCACACAACCGCAGGCATGTTAGTCACTAAAGGACTTGCTATGCAACGAGTCAAGCAGTTTTTTGAATATTAAACATTAACCAGACTTCTTTAAAATTCATAAAGCCTCTGAAGACCACGAAAAGGAGAGAGAGAGAGAGAGAGATAGATAGATAGATGTGTGTGAGCATGTGTATGCTTTAAAAGCGGTGGTGGGCGGTTAGGAGGAGAGGGTAGACATAGGTTCAGCATAGGAAGAGAGCTGTTAAAGCGTTCCTCAAGGTTAAAACATACAGCTAAATAATGCTATGCCTGCACTTAACCATAACCCTAACCTCTGTAATCAAAAGGAAAGATTTTTCCTTAGTTTTATTTATATATATACATACACATACATACATATCTCTCTCTCTCTCTCTCTCTCTCCTGGTTTTGTATAACAAAAGTTTTTATTCATGAACACCAGACAACAGTCCCAAGGTCATACGTTCAGATATTTCCATTTCCTTTCAGTCTACACCAAGTTATAAACATTTACACTGAAATATAAAAAATCAAAATAAAAACATGCCCTCAATACACAAAACATTACGACTGCATTAAGGTAAATGCCAGTCTCGTCAGTGCCTTGGCTTTTTACGTGGCTTTGAAAGCATCCATACAATTTAATTGTGCTCAACTATAATGCACTGATGTACACACACCGCACACAGTCATACCTGCAGGCAGTCCAGACACGTGCTCCAGCCTGGACCCCATCTCACTGTAGTCCTCTTTAATGCCTGTACCCCTAGCCTCCTGATAGTACGCCCATATGACAGTCAGCCTACAGCCATTAATGATGATCTTGTAATGACAAGGATTTCCCAGGAGTGTGCTCAGTTGCATGCTGGGTAGTGAACTGAATGAATGCACATAGCGGTCTCTGCACCAGCACGAATCTCTCCAAACTGGTAGAAATGGTTCCTGCAAGGACAAAAAACCATACACTATTCTTTTCAACACTGTCAAAAGATTTTTATTTTTTTTTTAATGCTACATTATGGGATGTATATTGTCCATTCGTTATCGTCATGGATGTTTTACAATTAAAAAAAAAATATATATAGTTTTATGTGTTCAACCAAAACAATCAGCAGTAATATAAACCATTGGCTAATAAGACTTCTTTCTTTAAAAACAACAACAACAACAACAACAACAACAGTTCTTCTACATTCTTCTAGATCAGTTCTCTTTTTCAGGCCAAATTATTTGCCAGAAGGCAGCTCATTGAGAAAGATTTTTTTTTTTGCATTTTTATTTTTTTAAAGTACGCATTTATTGTCTGCTTCAAGTTCAAATCAGATGTTCTGAATCTGTAGCACTTGTCAAAAGTGGTACTGTGCAGGTGACTGCAAAAAAAGTATTAATTATTTATACCCATACACTAACTACTAAAGTTAAACATCAAAGCATAACTGTACCACTATTCGATCATTTTAGTTGCTTATCTCAAGCTTTGTAAGCAAAGAATTTTATGTAGCTCGACCGATACAAATTTCACTTGAATGATCCGGTGAGAATTCTAGACATGGTCACGGGTGGCGAATCTTTAAAAAAAAAAAAAACAATCCTTATTTAATGTGCAGAACCAGTTTCTGCACCGTGTAGAACTAGTATTCATTATTTAGTATCCTTATAATACGCAATCATTAGGCAATGCGTTACGTGACAGGGGTTTTAATGTTTAATGACCCCAGAGTATTTCAGAGACTTTGCAAAATCCATTTCATTTCAAAACCAGTGATCATTAAAAGGTGCTTGAGTTTAACCATCCATTATGAAATACCTGCATGTAATAGTGGAGTGTTTTCACTGTATTTGAATTTATGATGGCCTGTTGGGCTTTTAAAATCCAGCTCAACATCGCCACCTTGTGTACAGCTGCACGCATTACAGAGTTACTGAAGACAGGCTCTATTAAACGCACAGATATTAAAAGCTAACTTTTCACGTTGCAATAAAGATATTATTATCTTTAGATAATAGATAAAGAGCTGCTTAAGAGGACAAGTGGCCTTGAAGGACAGAAAGAGAAATCGTGTAAATTACTGTCTTGGGACAAGTGTAGAAACCTAACCCGGGATAGTTAGAATCTATTACGAATACTAATTAGATCAAATTTCTGATTTGTTCAGCTTTATGTACTGATATTACACCAGTAATACTGCCTTCAAGCAGATGTTACACAGACCTCATGCCATCTGAGTTCTGGATTTGAGACAGTATGCATTTTAGCTACCACCATTATTTAATGAAACTTAAAAAGAAGTGGACAGGCCACACCTACCTACCTAATCACTTGCTAGTGTAAATGCAGGGTAACAAGACGACCAGCGATTCAACATACAATCTAAATTAATATGATGATTTGAAATAGATTATTTAAGTCATCAAACTGATAGAGAAACCATTTAGAAGCGAGTCTGAAGCCTATCCAAGGGCATAAGGCGGGGGTACCAAGCCTGAACAGGGTACCAACCCATTGAGGGCACAATCGGACACACATTCAAACACCGTGGACAATTTGGGAAATGCCGATCAACCTACAGATCATGACTTTGGACTGGTGCAGGAAACCAGAGTACCTGGAGAAAGTCCCTGAAGCACGGGGAGAACATGCAAACTCCGCACACACAGGGTGGAGGCAGGATTTAAACCCCCAACCCCAGAGGTGTGAAGCAAACATGCTAATGTACATGCACTCTACTCTGCCTTATGCACCCTATGTAGTGCACTACATGTAGTGTACACTACTTGGTATTCAGCCGCAGACATAATCTCTTCCATTAAATACAGTATTGTACACAATTAAGAGGTCATTTTAATCAACTCTTACAAATACTGTATAAAATTTACTCTTATGCATACAAACCTAAACTGAGATAGAGTCATTCCTCCACTTGTCACATCTACTTCCTCCTCAATTACGTTTTGACGGAGTGTTTTTCACTAAAACTTGGCCTAGCACCACTCAGTTTTCCAACACAGAGTCTTCAGGATGGATGAGGTTATATTTTCTGATTTCAAACACAAGCCGAACTTTTTATTTGTCGAGTGACTTCAAGAGAGTGAAAACGATGCTGGTACGAGAACGACCACGACAATGCATGAGAAAACTCATGCATTAATTCAATTCAATTTTATTCGTATAGCGCTTTTTACAATGGTCATTGTCTCAAAGCAGCTTTACAGAAACATATAAACACAGGATAAAGATTTTAAATGTGTGAATTTATCCCAATTGAGCAAGCCGATGGCGACGGTGGCAAGGAAAAACTCCCAAAGGAGGAACCAGACTGAGAAGGGAACCCGTCCTCATCTGGGTAACAACGGATAGTGTAAAAGTAAAGGAAAGTTCATTATGGTTTTATATGAAGTCTGTTTGTCCACTGTTCAAAGGAGACCCGAGTGCAAAACCGCATGTTGTAATTGCAGTCCCACGGCCTTAGAAACAACCGTAGTCCCGGCAACCACAGGAATTGGAGTAGATGAGAGCTCCATCCAGAGGTAGGTCATCCGAAGGGATCAGGCAGGTCCGGAGAGCAGAAAGGATCAGGATCTCTAGTATCTCCATAAAATCATGTGTGGCATTAATCAGATCTTATACCATAGCACTGTTGAATTCTTTAATCTGGTTGATTAATTTTTTTATAACAGGAGTAATTCAAATCACAGGTGTACTTTATAGTAATGCACTTGTTCTAATATGACTTAATATGAGACATCTGGGAGGTCCTGGACACCGACATCATGGCCTCCTAACCAGGTGGAATGTGGCCACTCCTCATCAGGCTGATTCTCAAGCTCCTGGTGTCACTGCTCCTCGGACAAGACTGGATGGGGTTCCCCACTGCACTGGCCATGAGACCCCACAATCACCACCGCCAGAAAAAGAGACCAGCCGTCAAAAATCTGGTCCAGCTGGACTGCATGGCCCAGGATGAACACAGTCAGGTGAGACACTCATAACATCTAACCCAGTCTCCTCTGTATTTCACCAGGTCTCTTGAGAAGGGAACTTTGGGCACGAACAGAAGGAGGATGCCCAACTGAATCACTGCTGGGGCTAAGTGCATCTGATCAATGGCGTGGACCAGAAGTGTGAACAGCACCTCCCCTCCAACTACTTCCTGGTGTCCAATGGCCTCCTTGGCACCGGGTCCACAGCCAATTGCTTGGCAGGCAACTAGGGGCCCACAAAACCTTGGCCAAGCTGCGGGATCGGTTCCTCTGCCCTGGCACTGATGCCGACATTCAGGCCTTCTGCCCGCAGTGCCCCCAGTATCAACAAACAGTGCCCCAATGACCACCGGCCATGCCCCTCTGTTCTCTCCCCATTATTGCCGTCTGCTTTGAGAGGGTGGGCATGGATCTGCCCTCCTCCCAGACAATCGCCAGAGAGTTTGTGCTCCTGTTCAGCCAGGTGGGGATCTTCAAAATTATCTTAACTGACCAAGGTACGCCTAAATTAATGGATGGCCTGTGTCAGCTGTTGCTGGTCAAAAACATGGTGAAAAAATGCTCATTTAAAAACATTACACTGAGCTGAGACTCGAACGCTGATCTCTGGTACACTTAACCTGCATGTTACTGCTGCACTAGACAAATCCACTGCACGTATATTAATTTAGATAATTTTTTTCTTAAATGTAAAAGACTACACATTCCATTGTTTTCAGGCTCGACAACATTTAATGGGCTCTGCTGCTTGTTGCAAAATGGTTCTGAGAGAGGTTCATAGATCCGGCCAAGCACAAGCAGATAATGGCCTTCAGTACAAGAAACAGCACTGTTTGGTTGATAAAAGAATGTATGCCTTTCAAGTACATGTCCAGGTAGAACTACTGTATCTACTAGCAAGACATGCTTATTTGGGGGTGAGGTAGCTGTGGCTCAGGTGGTAGAGCGGGTTGTCCACTAATTGTAGGGTTGGCGGTTCGATTCCAACCCCGCCTGAGTCAACATGCCGAAGTGTCCTCGGGCAAGACTCTGAACCCCAAGTTGTTCCTGATGGCATGTAGCGCCTTCCATGGCAGCTCTGCTACCATTGGTGTGAGTGTGTGAAAGGGCGAATGAGACAGTGTAAAGCGCTTTGGATGAAAGCGCTATACAAGTGTGCCATTTACCATTTACTTATTGAAAGATGACTTAATGAAACATGACTACCCCCTCTTATATTTCCTGTGCCCACAGCACACGTGATTCCACGTGATACCGCATTAAATTGTAGGATCCCATTTACATTTTTAATGACCACATCTCTACGTCCACTTTTCTGTCCAGGAGATTCCCCAAGGCTCTACCGGGTTCATCCCCTTTGATCTTCTCTCCGGGGAGCCACCCCAAGGCTACTGGATGTTGCCCATTAAGCATGGGAGGAGCATCCCTCTCCATTCCAGTCCCTGGTTGACTACGTACATGAAATGCAGGAGCAGATCGCCCAGGTCACCCCGATTGTCCAGGAGCACTTGGAGGCAGCCCAAAGAGAGCAACGGAGGACCTACAATCGACCAGCACAGCCCTAGGAATTCCAGCCTGGTGACCAGGTGCTTCTCCTGCGACCGAAGACGTTCTGCAAATTCCAGGCCTGCTGGCAGGAGCTCTACACCGTTCCTGAGAGGGTAGGCCCAATGAACTACTGCCTTCAGCAGCCCAGTAAGCACACAGACATCCAATTATACTATGTAAACCTGCAAAAAAAAATAAAAAATTGGTCAAGCCTGGTCTTGTGCTGTCTGCTTTTTCTACTGTCCATTCAGAGCTCGACAAGTGTTCCTTGTTCCACAGAGGACCTTACCCCCATGCAGCAACAAGAGCTGACGGAGTTGATGGACCAATTCAGTGATGTCTTTTCAGCCAACCCTGACCTGACCCATCTGGTCCAGCATGACATCAAGACGCCGCCAGGAGTGGTGGTCAGACAGCAGCCCTACCGTGTCCCAGAGGCTCGCTGCTAAGCCACTGAGGAGGAAGTTAGTCGGATGTTGGGGGACGGAATCATTGAAGAGTCCACCAGTCCCTGGTTTCCAAGCCTGATGGCAGAGCCCAGTTGTTCAATGACTTCTGGACGCTCAACCTGGTATCGGAGTTTGACAGCTACCCCCTTCCCCAGATCCATAATCTGATGGAGTGTCTGGGGAGAGCCTGGTTCATCAGCACCATGGACCTAACAAAGGGCTATTGGTTGTTCTACCCCCAGCCCATATCAAAGAAACAGCCTATTTGGGGCAGGGAGGATACCATCATAGCTTTGTCCCTAACTTCTCCTCTTTAGCTTCCCTCCTCTCAAATCTCATCAAGAAGGGTCACCTGGACTGTGTGCAATGGACCAAGGCAGCACAGCAGGCGTTCCAATCCAGTCCTTTGCAACTCTGACTCCTCGCTACCCTTCACCATAAATATGGAAGCATCCAAGACAGGACTAGGGGCCATCCTGTCTCAAACATTGGACGATGAAGAGCACCCAGTCCTGTATGACAGCAGGAAGCTAACCCTGGCCGAACTTAAGTATGCCACCGTGGAGTGAGAAGCCTTCACCATCAAGTGGGCCAACGATGAACTGCACTACTACATGGCCGGGTAACATTTCACCCTGGTCATGGCCCATGCCCTCCTGCAATGGAAGGCCAGGGCTAAAGAAATGAATGCCAGGGTGACCATGGTTGAGGGTTCAGCAGGGGGACGCAGATGGCCTCTCAAGAAGGTGTGCCCTCTGGTAGCAACTCAGGCCAGCAGTAGGCTCTGAGCTCCACAAACATGTTTACTAACCCGTCGCTCACTCTCTCACCTGTTCCAGATGCAGACACTAAAGATGATGACAGCGGAAAAGAAACTCCACAGCTGTGCTACACCTGTCCTGACCGTCCACAGCCTCCTCTATACCACCTGGGTCCCACCTCGTGGCAGCTCCAACCCCCTCGTCGTGACCCTCACTGGCAAGACAGCAACTTCCCCGCTCTCACTCCTCTCACTTGCACTCACACTAATAACCTTTAACACCATTTTTTTGCACCACCTCGGCCTCCCAGTGTCTGTTCTTCTTGTCCTGGCCTGGAGGGATCACATTCACCTTCAAGATAGATAGATACAGAGAGAGAGAGAGAGAGAGAGAGAGAGAGAGAGAGAGAGAGAGAGAGAGAGAGAGAGAGATGCCTCACATTTCCAGGGTCCTTGGTTCAACCTTGATCTTGGATAACTCTCTGTGTGGAGTTGGGCATGTTCTCCCTGTGTTTGCATTGGGTTCCTTTGGGTTCTGCAGTTTCCACCTCCTCCAGATTCATGGGGTAGCTGTGCTAAAATGCTTCTATGCGTGAACAATTGCCCTGAAATGGACTGGCGTTCCCATCCAGGGTGTTTACACGCTTCACACCCAATGCTCCCATGACAGGCTCCAGATCCTTGACCAGGGTAAAGTGGTTACTGAAGATGAGTGAATATTTGTCAGTGCTCTCCCTGAAAGATCACGATATTCAGACTGTTTCAATGTTGCCAGGTTCGTACAGGTAGTCACACTGAGCCAATACAGGCTGAAAGATCAGATCCATAACAATATAAATGCCCAACACTATCGGTGTTTAATATGTTGGAAGTGTAATAATGAAATGAAGATATCTAAGACCCTTATAAGAGCACAATGATCTCGAATATCCTTCCTCATTTCCTGTTTTGAGACAGTGATTAGTTTCCATAGTGAAGAGATATTGCATAATATATAGTGAGGACAAAAACATAAAATGTACAGATTACCTTGATGTTCCATCAGTAAAATTACATGCTTAGCTAAGTAGCTACTTAAAACTTCAGTACTAACATCGTGGAAAATAGTGTAACGTTTGGAGGCAATGCTGTGTGGTACCAGCCAACCAATCAGCAGTTAGTTTAACCAGACCGTATACTACCAGCTAATTACATGCTTAGCTAAGTAGCTACTTAAAACTTCAGTACTAACATCGTGGAAAATAGTGTAACGTTTGGAGGCAATGCTGTGTGGTACCAGCCAACCAATCAGCAGTTAGTTTAACCAGACCGTATACTACCAGCTATGTATTGCACCCAAGGAGAAACACACTAATGTATAACTAGTAGACAGTAGAGATATATTCGTATGTATGGATTCTTCCCATTTGTCAGTTGCATGTATTTGAGCCTAAAGACATCGCCATGATCAGAAACACTAGGCGGTTATGTAAAGAAAGCATCCAGGACTTTCATCAAAGAACTTAGCTTTCAGATTAGATGAAGAAGCCTTTGATAAAAAGGCTTGTTATAAAGACCATACTTTGTTTCAGACCTTAGTAACAGCTACACTTTCAATCTTAATCAATAAATTCAGACTCATTCGTTCATTCATCCTTACCTGATCAAGTTAGGGGTGCAGCCAGAGCCTATCCCAGGAATACAGACTTGAAACAAGGCAGTAATACACCCCAGAAAGGACACCAGTCCATTACAGGGCACAATGTAAATACACAAACACCTTTTGCAATTTATCAGAGCCAATCCACCTGCTGTTTTCAGGAGGTGGGAGGAACCCAAACAACTCAGAATCAATCAAAGACAGGGAGAACATGTGAAACTAAACTAACCTGGACTCAGGATTGAAACAGGGTCCCTGAAGCTGTGATGTGACTACACTACTGACACCACCACCATGGTACCAAAGCACAATGAAAACAAAGTACAATCCCTGACTCCTTTAACTAGGTAAACTACAGCATTCCTCAGGGAAAATGGTGATAAGGATCAACTTAACGAAATCCACTTTAACAACCAGACACACTGGAGTACATAATAACAGAAGGACAAGCAGCAGTTTGCATGACTGGCATTTGTATACTGGAATGTTATAGGCTCTTAGGCAGGAGTTATGTTGCAATAATGCTTACCATGTTCAAAACTAACTCAGATTTTCCAGTGAAATTAACTGTTAATTAGTGAGTTACTCTATTAAAAGGAGTAGAGGCTATACAATCCTGTCTTAAATGGTAAACGGTCTGCACTTATAAAGCACTTTTTAACTTTAGTTGTTCCAAAAATGCACGTTCTCCCCATGCTGCGGGGGTTTCCGCCGGGTACTCCGGTTTCCTTCCCCAGTCCAAAGACATGCATGGTAGGCTGATTGGCGTGTCTAAAGTGTCTGTAGTGTATGAATGGGTGTTTGAGTGTGTATGTGATTGATGGACTGGCACCCTGTCCAGGGTGTACACCACCTTGTGCCCGAAGCTCCCTGGGATAGGCTCCAGGTTCCCCGTGACACTAATAAGGAGTAAGCGGTAGAAGATGGATGGTCCAAAGCGCTGTCTCTCATTCACACACACTCAGACACCAATGGTAGCAGAGCTGCCATGCAAGGCGCTAACTTGCTATCAGGAGCCACTTGGGATTCAGTGTCTTGCCCCAGGACAATTCAGTCACGTGGGCCGGGAATCGAACCACCAACCCTACGATTAGTGGACAACCCGCTCGAACACCCGAGCCACAGCCACCCTGTGTTAACACTACTGTTCTACATGGCACTTACATCTCTTCAGGATTTACAGTACTGTACGTGTGCTACACTGTTACAAGGACATTTTACTATGAACTATGTAGATTGATCCACAAATCAAACCTCTTCTTCGATTAGCTTTGTTTAATTTTACCGTCAGTCAGTGAGACTTTACCACAGATATTCACATTCAAGATTCAACGGTGTCCCAATTTCACACAACTAACATACACACATCATTAAGGCCTTGCATTAACATACACGACAAAGCAATATTCATGCTCATTTGGACATTGTGAAATGTATTCCCACACGCAAGCTGCTCAATTAACAAAGCTCAGGCTTTTAACAAAACCCTTTATAGTCCAGGAACATGAGCACAAAGGATTTTTGATGTCTGATTTACAGATAAAGCTGTTGGAAGGCATTACTGTACAGGTCAGGTACAATAGCTTTATCACGACATACATTCCGATAAATCGATCAAACCGGGCAAACAAGTTTAAAACTACAAGTGAACCTAGCAACAGATTTCAATGCAATTTGATTAATTTCATATCAGCCACATATAAAACACCAACAACAAAAAAATTTAATATCAACACGTTGTTAATAATAATAATAATAATTATTATTATTATCATGATCACAAATACAATCATATAAATAGTCGATATTGATGGCATCATATCAGGGATGTTTTGCTATGGCCTAGGGAATGCATGCTTCTTGAAATCAAGCAGCAAAGAACATATCACCACACACTTTATATAAATATTTCACGATCACATGACTATGTAGGTGCATTCTGCAAATATATAGAAGAAAGCTTAATGGCTTCATCGCCTTAGCGGCCGGCCTGAGTGACAGAATGGGACACTATACAGTCAAGTGCAGAGTACCTCCTCCTTTACAGTCTGGAACGATCCCGTTTCTGCTTGCATTAAAAGGAATACTCAAGGGCTTTTTCAACCTAATCTCGGTCTACAGCATACGTGTAGTGGCAAGAATTTCCATTTGAATTTCCCCTGTACTGAGAGAAGAACAAACGTAAAGTTTACTCAGACCTCTCATGTCATTTAAATCCTAAGCGCAGTTGAACATGTTCATGAATAGGAGTTGAATCGATCCGATGTCTAAATTAAGCTCTATATCCATAAACGTCGTGCTTGCAGAGAGAGTAGTACGTTACGTAGTGGCATATTTTATACATTTATTGATGGACTTCAACAACTGCCCTTAGACGTCCATTACAAATCATTAAAGAGGTTTTCTGTAATATTCTTAGCTTCACTGGGAAATCTGTCAAAGTTCTTGTCGGTGATGATCGCATATGTGCTACAGGTGCAGTAGATACCGATTGAGTAAGAAGAATACCACGAGTATTCTTTTAAGAAGGTAAATGTCTACTTTTCTCAACATTCGTCGTATTAGATTACACAATAGCGTAATAAAAAGAGTCATACTGCCAAAGTGTACTAAGCAAAGTGCTGAATAAAAAGTATTTTTTAGAGGTTGGTACAGGCGATGCTAAAGCCTATGGAAGTGGAACTATAAAAAAAATAAAAAATAAAAAAACTAAAGCAATGGTAAGTTTTCGCATAAATTATAAATTACGGACCTTGGCTCTAGTTAATGTGTAGCTACAAGATGCCATCGTGACTGGGTTTCTCGATTATGTGAGTTGCACTACCTAAAGAAATAAAATAAAATAAATAAATAAAAGAAAATCTTATAGGTTTTGGCATCAGAGCCCAAAAAATCCTGTAGTGGTTGTATTCTGTTATCCGTCTCAGCTAAGCAGAAATCGGTCTCTGAAGTCAGACTGAACCTCTATAGGCCAGGAGGTAAGCCTTTGTACTGGTACAGTCTAGCACTCAAGCAGCTTCTTTGGCAAATATTTTTTAACAACTACCCCCCAAAACCAAGGACTCTTAATTAAACTGCCATCGGCATGTATTAAAAGCTTCCCGCTCTGGATCTATTGCAGCATATAGAGGGCGTCTGAAATGTCAGCGCTGAGATTTAAAGTCCTGAAGGGTAAAAAGTGAGATGAGGTGTTCTCTTCATTCCGATGCAAATATGAAAGGCAGTAGATGTTTTGTGTGGATAAGGCACAGTTCCGTGTAGAAGATAACCTTATAACCTTTTTTTTTTAAATGAACACTTCACCCAAAGGTCACTATGTAGCTAATTACTGTATAAGTAAAACTATTGGGAAGGGGTTGGGGGGGTTGGGTAAAGGGGAAGGAGGGGGAAGGTTAGCATTATACGCCGGCATTTCTAGACATCTGTTTTGGAATCGTTTTCACACGTGGATCTTGGAGTAGAGCTGATCGATCTGTTGCCTGAAATGGTTCCGGAGTTCAGCGCGCTTGGCTTTAAGTGTTGGAGTCAGGAGGCCGTTCTGGACCGAGAACATCTCTGTGTGGAGAGCGATATCCTTCACCTACAACGCACAGGAGCAGATTAAGATCATTAATATCCCCCTAGAGGGCAGTTCAGGAGAAGTGTAAGGCTTGGCGATAGGATGCTAATCCTTAACAAGCAGTGACATCACATGAAGTATGATTTTAACCCTTATCTATATTTGGTTACAATAAAACGCACCTGTTCGAAAGACTTCAGTCCACTTTCTTTGCCCAATTTAACAATATCCTCCAATATGGCATTTTTCACTTCCTGTAAGGAAGTGTGAAGAAAAAGTACATACTTTTGAGTGTGTAGCAAAAGGATATGCAAGTACTCTGAGACATACTACCGCATCATGTAACATAAGAGAACGCTGTTGCGTAGTTACACACGGTCACCTTAAACGCTCCTTGTTGCATTTCAGCTTTCCTTCATTCATGATTCCTTACAGTATCTCACAAAAGTCAGTACACCCCTCACGTTTGTGTCAATATTTGAGGAGATCTTTTCACGTGACGACACTGAAGAAATGACACTTTGTAATTAATTAATTAATGATAATAATAATAATTATTATTTTTTTTTCTCAATGAAATATTTGGGGAAGGGAGGGGAGAAAAGGTAAATGAATCACTTGAATATGAAACACATGAAAATGAATTATATGTAAATTAATTACATGAATATGAATCACATGCATGAATATGAATCACATGAAAATGTATCATATGTAAATGAATCACACGAAAATTAATTACATTTAAATGAATCACATGCATGAATATGAATCACATGTAAACGAATCACATGAAAATTATTTACATGTAAACGAATCACATGCATGAATATGAAATACATGAAAATGAATCATACGTAAATGAATCACATGTAAATGAATCATATGAAAATGAATAAATAAACAAAGGCAAAAAAAAAAAAAAGAAATGACACTTTGCTACAATGTAAAGTAGTGAGTGTACAAGATATGGATCAAGGGAACTTAACAACTGGCTTGAGACTTCCATTAAAAGCATGTTCAGAGTAGACCGGTTTTCTTCAAGTCAAGAAATCCTTGTTCAATCAAATGCAGATATAGGCTGAGATTAAATAAATAAAACAAACAGAACCTGGAGTGTTTCTTTATTTCTAGCTGAAAGTAGTATCCTAGGAAATCTATAGGACTCGTCACATCTCATTACCTTGCTGCTGCAGAGTTCCTCATACGAGCCGTGAAATCCTCTTTTATTGGCCCAGCCGAGCAGGAAGTCCGGGTCAGGCACAATGATCGCCACCAGGCAGGCCTGACGGAGACGAACGATTCAAAACCACTCAATTCTATACAGGTACTTCAAAACTTCATCAAGTTAGTTTAAACTATTCATGTGATTATTTTTTTATATATATATATATATATAAAAAAATGCAATACATCTATAAACAGTCTTATTACAGGTTATTTCATCTCTGAAGGAGATACACAGCCATCGTGCTCGCAAATGGAGAAGAAAGACGTCCTGGCTCACCTGTAGGCTGTCTCCGTGGACAAACGCCTGAGCCACAGGTTCGCTTCGCATGTAAATGTTCTCGATCTTCTCCGGGGCAATGTACTCTCCTTGTGCCAGCTTAAAGATGTGCTTCTTACGGTCCACAATTTTCAGAGTGCCATTCTGTCAGAAGATCACGGGACACACGGCGATTGGAAAGAAGAGAGTCAAGTCAATAGCATTGGCACGGAGATAAAACACGACGGCACGACTAAAGCTTTTAAAACCCACCGGTAACCACCTGCCGATGTCTCCTGTGTGGAGCCAGCCGTCATGGTCGATGGCCTCCTTGGTCTTCTCTGGGTCTTTCAGATATCCCATAAACACATTGGGCCCCTTCACGCACACCTAGCACCCAGACACAATGCTCAATTGTGGAAACAAAAAAACAACCAACTTCAATCTGTATAAGAAGCAGCACTCAATCAAATCACACACCTCTCCTTCTCCATTCACAGCCAGATAATTCATCTCGGCAACATCCACCAGTTTCACAATGTTACATGGCATAGGAGGTCCGACGTGACCTACGAGTCAATAAAACAGCAGTAACGTGAGCCAGAGATAGAAGAAATACGAACGCATAATTTAGTGGGTGGGAACGGGTCTTACCTGCCGACCAGTCACCCGATAACGTGACCGTGCAGCCAGCTGTGCACTCGGTCTGGCCGTAGCCTTCATAAAACTGGACGGAGACGAAAACGGGGTTAAACTCAAAAAGTCGCAAGCTGGACAAGAAAGACGAGCACGTTCGTCGTTACATATTTCGCCCAGCTGAGGACTAATGTTCAGTTCAAACGCCATTTAATTACAATAATGCTTTTAACAACCATCACAAAGCAGCTTGATAGAAATCCAGATGTTAGTTTTAGATCCCGAATGAGCACTCCGGTGAGGTGACCGTGGCAACGATTTATTTATTTACTTAAAACAAATCCAAACAGTGAACATGTTTTTAAGCTCTAAATAAAAGTATTTTCCATCATATTGCTTTTCTCCTGACTTTATTTACACGTTGAAGCAATCCAAAAATAATCCGATTATGTTACTTTCATACTGTGACTCCATGTAAGACTTCAGAGTTGCTTAAAGGGTATGTAAAATGGTGTGACCATGTACGAAACGGTTTCGATTATAGTAATTAATAGGCATATCTGTGCGTGCGTGGTGATTTTTCAGACCTGGCATCCCACAGCTGCTCGCAGGAAAGTCAGCACGACCGGAGAGACCGGAGCAGCACCGGTCAGCATCAAGCGAACTCTGCCTCCAAGACTGTCCTGCAGGGGGCAGCAGAAATAACAGCCTTCAGCATTACTACACCTCTGTCACACTGTGCATACTAAACTCAATCTAAATACAGCGTGCAGTGCATGGTTTGTGAACAGGAATGTTTCCAGGACAACCAAAAAAAAAATGCATGGAAGGTGTACTGTGTGCAGCCAGAGCCATGTTTATAGTGTTTATATGTTTATAGCAAAGCCCTTAACCGTCTCTGCTCCAGAGGGCGCTGTATCATAGCTGACCCTGCGCTCTGACCCCAACTTCCTAACAGGAAGGAACACTGCGCTGTAATGTATACGTGATCAATAAAGACTCATTGTGTTCAAAATGAAACTGCAGCGAGCTAAATCAGGAAGCAGACACGACTCTAGGATCCAAGTCGTGGCAGCAGATCCAGACCTGGGCTCGGTACATCCCAAAGAGTGAAAGGTTAAGAAGAGTTATACTAAAAAAGCAGTACTGAAACACGGGGCTAGATCTCCCCAAATTGAATGATTCAGCAGTGAGCGAATTAACACCTGGACTTTCTTAAAGATGATTTTGTCCCACAGACTGTTTCTCCTCATAACGCCACTCCTCATCTCAGCCTCTTTCCTCCGGAAGGCGAATCCTAAGATCCACTTCTTCAGAGGAGAGTTGGCCTGTGCAAAGATCTGAAACACACACACACCACACACACACACACACACACACACAATGTAATCATTCCTATATACTCTGATGCGAGGAACAGATCACAATAGGGCGTGTGCCATTATAGGAAAATAATCATGGCGAGGTGGTGTGATGTGAAGCAGAGGTACTATTACCAAGAAGAAGCTTTTACTTTTCCGTTTTATTCCGTGAATACCGCGGCAGTTTGTGAACAATTACGGTTTGAATAATTAAAAAACAAAATCATACTTTCAGTCCATTTATAGTTACATATTTAATCTTGTGGAACGTCTGTGAAACAAGTTCGTTCCTGTTATCACGTATGTCGCAACACCTTCGGAACAATTCGATTTGAGAATTCAACACCACTGTGGTATACAATCCCCTGTGAACAGCGAGGCCAATCCATTGGAATGTTGCTTTCCTTGGCCGAGCCATCCGGGGTCTGGTGCTCAGTACACCAGCGGTCCTTTTCTTGTTCGGGACATTTCAAATTGTTCTATTGGCTATGCCCAAAGTTTATGCAATGCCTCGGATTGATTTTCCCTCTTCTCTCAGCTTCAAAATGGCTTCCTGTTCTCCCATAGACAGCTCTCTCTCTGGTCTTCATGTTGGCTTATCATCTTAAACCACAAATGCAGTACTCGGGTGAAACTGAAGGCTTAAACCAAAAGTAGACGTTAAGAGCTATTGATTGTTTAAACAAATCAACCGAACAGGACACCCCTGGCTAACAAGCACATTCTGACAGTCACATGTCCCAATCTTCTTTGATGCATATAAACACCAGGAAATAAAAGCCGAAATCCTAAACGCTCTTCTCATATCCGTCTTCTGATCGCAAACCCAAATGTCTTCGGTCTACGGCAAAAACAAGTGAATCGGCCTTGCCGTTCCAATAGTTTTGGAGGGCACTGTAAATATTCCCAAACACTATTCATTGACCCATATTAGGTAAGCGTGATGCACACCGTATAAAAGGTTGATTGTTAGTAATAATGAACGCATGATTAAGAGCTGTGGTTAGGCATTACTGCTGCGAGATCCTCGTGCGTAAAGCATTTACGATGCCCGTTTCTCGCTAACCTTATCGAGCATTCGGTTGAGCAGACGTGGCACGACCGGGAACACAGAGGGCTGCAGGGTCATTAGGTCATCCATGAGACAGCGGATATCTCCCCTGAAATAGCCGATGCGACTGCCGTGAACCAGCATCACGCCCTGAGACACAAAACACACGAGACAGGTTACCGAGAATGTTATCACAAGGGCGACACATTCACAGAAGCGTTCTAGTCCGTACCTGCACTACTCGCTCAAACATGTGTGCAAGAGGCAGGTAAGAGATGTGCAAGTCGCTCGGACTCAAAGGACAGCTGGTCTGAAAGAAATGAGAACAGAGGAAACACAGTATGAGACATGATAATGGAAGATAAAACCGTGGCCATGCGTCGTTGCACAACACACACAAAATCGTGTGCGAATAGATCTAAAGATAGAAATTTGTCGAGAATAACCCGCGTGTGCATAAATCTGTTATACTTAGTTGGGCGATGGTAGTTTAAAACACAAAAGCGTGTGCTCGAATAGTAAAAATGTGTGTCCAAATGTTTGTGGACACCTGACCATCACACCCCTCTGTGCTTGTTGAACATCTCATTCCAGATGTATTCCCCCTTTGCTCTTATAATAACCTTCACTCTTCTGGGAGGTCTTTGCACTGTATTTTGGCACGTGGCTGTGGGGATTTGTGCTCATTCATCTACAAGAGCATTAGTGAAATCAGCTACTGGTGTTGGTTGAAGAGGTTTGGGGCGCAGTCAGTGTTCTAGTTCATTCCAAAGGTGCTCAGTGGGGTTGAGGTCAGGGCTCGGTACAGGGCACTTGATTTCTTCCACTCCAACTTTGGTAAAAGCCATGTCACATGGCTATGTCATGCTGGAACGGGTTTAGGCCTTTTAGTTCCAGTCAAGGGAAACTAACACTACAGCATAGAAATATATTCTAGACAATTGTGTGCGTCCAACATCGTGGCAACAGTTTGGAGAAGAACCACATATGGATGTGATGGTCAGGTGTCCACATACTTCTGGCCCTCGTAGTTTCCCCTCATTGGCCTCTTTTTTCCCCCCTCTCTTAAGACGACAAACCAGCTAGCCACGGAGAAGCCCTCTGTTCTGAATACAATATTATCCTTTGACATAAACCTGTGATTTAAGCTACAACCGAGTTGTGGCACACATTGTTCTCACTATACCATTTTATTTTATTTTATTTTTTTAAAGAAAAAAAATAAAAAAAAAAAAAAAAAAAAAAAAAAAACATCAAAAAAAAAAAAAAGAGTGTAGGTTACATTCATTCATTTACCGCTGTTATCATGGTAAACGCAGAAATGTTGGACAGGATGTTTCTGTGGGTGAGCATTGCCCCTTTTGGGTTTCCTGAGAGAGAGAGAGAGAGAGAGAGAGAGAGAGAGAGAGAGAGAGAGAGAGCATCCTCAGAGCAGAGTAAAACGATCCAAATGTATACACAGACTCAAATATTAGCAAATCTATAAAACACACACCTCCCTGGAAAGCAAACACAGGTCTGTGTGCACATACCTGTGGTTCCACTAGTAAAGCAAATAACAGCCAGGTCATCAGACTTAGGAGGCTGTAAAGAGGGGGAAAAAGGAAATAATTAGCCATCAGGCCATGTGCATTTGAAAAGCAGGAAACAACGGGTATCAGACAGAAGAAGAAAAACGAGCAGATGACGAGACTCACTACAGGCTGCTGCCGATGGGTTTTTCCAAGAGCCTGGAAAATCAAGACAAGCGGTCATTAACATTTTCAGTCACTAAGCGACGTGAGGAGTTTGTCATGCGTATATCTGCATGTGAGAAAGGAAGGAAACCAGATAAAAGTGACCGATTTCAAATGGGGGGTCTAACAAAATGCAATCAGAGGCTCCGAAGAGACAGAAAGCCACAGCTCTACTAAGAGCCAGTTATGCGATCACACGCATGAGTGCGGAATTAGAGAGAGGAAGAACGGTGCTGCTTTCTCAGAAGCTACACACTCGTATCAAAACACCTGCGGTTACAAACACCGACTTCATAATGCACATGAACATAGAACACTATGACAGTACTAGTGGTGGCTGATATTCCAGTAGAAAGGTTTCAGATTCTGCTTCGGCTGCAACGCATCAGTTGGATTTGCTGTAAAGCGATACGCTACTTTAACCGGCATCTTTTGTACACTTTTCTGGCCATCAGCTTCAGAATGTTCACAGGTTTCAATCTGATCGGCGTTTGAACTTGTGTGTATATGCACTTATGTGCACTGGACTTTTGAGAACTGCGACACAGGTTTAAGAGCAGGACACCATCACTGGATTTAAAACAATGAAATGGCAGCTTTCTAATAAACCAAGCAGGTCTTGTCCACATTGAAACGACTGAATGTACCAGACGGTCTCTCAATCCACGCAAAACATGTAGCTTGTGAGCTTATCATGATAAAGAGCACAGGCATTAAGGCTGGCTTATGTTTTTTGGCATTGACGGTCACATAGAATAGATTACCCGGCTTCCTTCACTCTGCGGATTCCTTCAAAAACCTTCATGGAACCCCTAAAGATTGTGAACAGTGCAGGTCAACTCCATAAACTACAAGGTCAGCAACTCGCCTCTGCATCTTTCAGGCTAATTATGTCTATGCCGCATTTCTGTGCTTGAGCCACCAGGTCCGAGTCAAACTCCTCCATCAGGATCAGGGTTTTCAGCAAGTGTTGTTTGCCAGCCACGCAGTCTAACAGCAGACGAGCTTTCGCCGGGAGGTCACACACCACCGTGGAGATGCCGGCTGAAACACAAGCACAAGCATTCCTTTAAAAATGGGGTGGTTTCTCAAGCGCACAAATTTCAAATGTGATTAAAAAGTGATTTGGAGTGATGTTTTAAGACATCTGATTAAAAAAAAAAGTAATAAATAAAAAAAAAATAAAAAATCAATTAGAAACAAACATTTGTGCAAAATGTCTACTGCAGTTAAACTGAGAATGAGAAAAGGACACACTCTTGTTGATGATGTAATCGATGGCCTCAGTCCCCAGTGTGTCATACAGAGGCACTGATACCAGAGAATATGTGTAGCAAGCCAGCTCCGAGATGGTCCACTATGGACAAATATACAGCATTATTATTATTATTATTATTATTCCTTACCAGTCTGTGATATACTAAAACATGCATAATCAGTTTTTACAATTCCGTGTTTTACTTGGATGATATTAGTTTATCATCTTAACATAAGGTTTAAAAATAGATCAAAATCAGTATCAAAATAATTGTTTCTTACAATACAAGTTTCTGAATCTATAATATAATCTATAGAAACTGAACTATAGAATCTATAATATAAACTATAGAAACTAATCTAAACTACAGAAACTAAACTATAGAATCTATAATCTAAACTATAGAAACTAATATAAACTATAGAATCTATAATCTAAACTATAGAAACTAATATAAACTATAGAAACTAATATAAACTGTAGAATCTATAATATAAACAATAGAAACAACTATAGAATCTATAATCTAAACTATGGAAACTAAACTATAGGATCTATAATATAAACTGTAGAAAATTAACTATAGAATCTATAATATAAACTATAGAAACTAATATAAACTATAGAATCTATAATCTAAACTACAGAAACTAAACTATAGAATCTATAATCTAAACTATAGAATCTATAATATAAACTATAGAAACTAATATAAACTATAGAATCTATAATATAAACTATAGAAACTAAACTATAGAATCTATAATCTAAACTACAGAAACTAAACTATAGAATCTATAATCTAAACTATAGAATCTATAATATAAACTATAGAAACTGAACTATAGAATCTATAATCTAAACTATAGAAACTATAGAATCTATAATATAAACTATAGAAACTAAACTATAGAATCTATAATCTAAACTACAGAAACTAAACTATAGAATCTATAATCTAAACTACAGAAACTAAACTATAGAATCTATAATCTAAACTATAGAATCTATAATCTAAACTATAGAAACTAAACTATAGAATCTATAATCTAAACTATAGAAACTATAGAATCTATAATATAAACTATAGAAACTAAACTATAGAATCTATAATCTAAACTACAGAAACTAAACTATAGAATCTATAATCTAAACTATAGAAACTGAACTATAGAATCTATAATCTAAACTATAGAAACTATAGAATCTATAATATAAACTATAGAAACTAAACTATAGAATCTATAATCTAAACTACAGAAACTAAACTATAGAATCTATAATATAAACTATAGAAACTGAACTATAGAATCTATAATCTAAACTATAGAAACTAATATAAACTATAGAATCTATAATATAAACTATAGAAACTGAACTATAGAATCTATAATCTAAACTATAGAAACTAATATAAACTATAGAATCTATAATATAAACTATAGAAACTGAACTATAGAATCTATAATCTAAACTATAGAAACTAATATAAACTATAGAATCTATAATCTAAACTATAGAAACTAAACTATACAATCTATAATCTAAACTATAGAATCTATAATCTAAACTATAGAAACTAATATAAACTATAGAATCTATAATATAAACTATAGAAACTAAACTATAGAATCTATAATATAAACTATAGAAACTGAACTATAGAATCTATAATCTAAACTATAGAAACTAATATAAACTATAGAATCTATAATATAAACTATAGAAACTGAACTATAGAATCTATAATCTAAACTATAGAAACTAAACTATACAATCTATAATCTAAACTATAGAATCTATAATCTAAACTATAGAAACTAATATAAACTATAGAATCTATAATATAAACTATAGAAACTAAACTATAGAATCTATAATCTAAACTATAGAAACTAAACTATACAATCTATAATCTAAACTATAGAATCTATAATCTAAACTATAGAAACTAATATAAACTATAGAATCTATAATATAAACTATAGAAACTGAACTATAGAATCTATAATCTAAACTATAGAAACTAATATAAACTATAGAATCTATAATATAAACTATAGAAACTGAACTATACAATCTATAATCTAAACTATAGAATCTATAATCTAAACTATAGAAACTAATATAAACTATAGAATCTATAATATAAAATATAGAAACTAAACTATAGAATCTATAATCTAAACTATAGAAACTAATATAAACTATAGAATCTATAATCTAAACTATAGAAACTAAACTATACAATCTATAATCTAAACTATAGAATCTATAATCTAAACTATAGAATCTATAATCTAAACTATAGAATCTATAATCTAAACTATAGAAACTAATAAACTATAGAAACTATAGTAATATAATTGACTATATTCTTTGAGTCTTCTATCTGTTTTCGCTGGCACCCTCTTATCAAAATCTAAATATTACAATATACAGTATACTGTGAAAAGCTTTTCAAGTGCCATGATATGTTGTGTGCATCACCCACTCGTATCATAACAAGAAAATATTTTTTTTTAAAAGGGTGACATTTGGTACTGTTGAAATGGCAAATACAAAAAGTAGATCGGAAAAAATAAAATTTAAATCACAAAGAAAATTTAGATTGTAACTTCATATACAAATATTTTACATATCGTAACAAGCTCAAAGCCCAGGTAGATGCCCAGAGATGCGTCTCACCTCGGCTCTGTTCTGAGCAAAGATGCCGATGTACTGGTCTGTGGTTTTGGAGTGACCTTTGTGCAGCAGTGCAGAGCCCAGGTTCTCGGCTCTCTCTGCAACCTGAGAGGAGGATAAAGTCAAAAATAACAAAACCATTACCCACAATGACAGCAGCTTAGATCAGATTCTACCAAGTGCAACTGGTTCAAAATAATCACACTAACAACCCTCCGGATGATGTACACATACATATATATACACATTATATATATATATATATATATATATATATATATATATATAAAAATAAAAAATGGGCAAATATTGCAAAATATTAAGCTTTTAATAGTCTTAACAACAAATCATCAGTCAGATTAGCTTTTAGCTTGTAACTACTCTTTGGCCCACTTTTGTTATTCAATTTTCTGAGCATGCATTTTAATATACATTGTGGTCCAAAAGTCTGAGCGCACCAGTGAAAATGCTTCTATTGTGCATTCTTTTCCAACGTAATAGAACAATTATTCGTGACAAATTCGACAACTGACACCAACTTGAGTGAAAAGTAGAATCTTTGAAACATTTACATGAATGTCAGAGTTTCGTAGTGTTCATTACATCGCCGTTTTTCTTTTTTGCTTTAATGGCAGTGTGCACTCGGGCTTGCACGGGCTCCACAAGTCTGTGCAAAATCTTATGATCCGTTTGTGATCAAATCCGTCGTGTCATCTGAACACACGCTTCAATAGAAGAGATTAGGCATGAGGAAAATCAGACCTAGCACGGCCAACATCAGACATTTGCTCACATTTAAATAGGGACCTAGAAATAGTACAGAATCTTCAATATAAAATATCCAAGATATTGATCATTTACTTTCTTTTTTTTTTAAATATTAAAAAATTCTTAAATGGAAGAAAACCCTCATATTTTAAACGACTTTTGGACCCCACTGTGCGTGCATCGGCTGTTATTTTGAATTTGGCTGGTCGGAATTCAAGAAGTCATGAATATTCTAACTTTACGTTAGATCGGGTGTCTGATCTGGCTGACCAACACCACCGATTGTCTGATAAATGTCAGTAATATAATATTGTACAGAAAGTGACCGGTTAAGCCTAGTTAAGAGTTCTGAAGTAGTATTATTTGATTGAAATACTGATTTTTTTTTTAAATGACAAAAAAAAAAGCACGTATAAGTTCTCAAAACAGTTGCAGCCCTACATGAAATAAACCAATCTAAATGACCGAATCTTTGGTGTAGAGGGAGACACGGCCAGCAAGACAGTGGCTTTTTAAACAATAACAAATGGAGACGTCTCCAGCAGTCCTACCTCTGAATAGGACAGCCATTCATACGGCTGCTTTGGCTTTCTGGAACCTAAGCAAGGTCCATTATCTAACGGGAGAGAAAAAGAAGATAGAATGTGATTAACAAATATCTGTAGCCTAAGCGTTACATTTAATGTTGAAATCTGTGCGTATTATGCCAAAACAACAAATTACATTATATACACTGAATATTCGTCAAAAAAATTAATGAATAAATAAAAAACCCCTCCATAATGTGCGTTCGTAACATAAGGTCTACACACCTCAGACCTGGAAATGAGTCGCTTCTACAGAAAAACACACTCAAAACCTTGTAGACACTATTTAAGAAGAATTCCTACTAGAAAATGAGTGCTTGATTGACACGGACATTATGCCCCTTTACCATTGGAAGCAGCTGCCATGTTGTTGGCTTATTACATGACGGCACCCCAGAATTTGAGAGTGAATGAGGTGATGTGAACAGTATTTACAAAGAGGATGTAAAGGATAGGTATAATTTACTGTATTATGACAGAATTATTGTTGTGAATGTGCAATAATTGCATAAAGGAGTAAAAAAACAACAACAACAACAACAACAACGGAGTGTCCTGTTGTAGTCAAATAAAAAATTGGCGCGATGTAAAAATCTGAAACAATAGTTTCTTTTTCCAACAATAAGTTTCAGAGTCTTTCCAAAAGCATATTTAAATGCTTTGTTTATTAAAGAACAATAGATCATACTAGTCTATCCATTTATAGTTATCTTTACTGTCGCGAAGGTTAGATCATAGCATGCTAGAAAGAGTTGTTCCCTCACCACCACCTCACTCAGCAAGAAGAAAGGGGGTCATGTTGCGGAGAAACCAGAAAGCACAACATCCTCCATCCAGAGCTCTTTCCCGTGGTGGAAAATACAAACAATTTTACCTCTGCTTGTTTTACGTTTAAAAATATTTGTAAATAAACATCTCTTCATAGAAATCTTCACTATATCAACATTTATACAGCCAGTTATGTGGAGCTGTATGTTGTTAATACAGAGGCCATACCATATTAAAACGCCTGAATTATTATTGTTCATCATTCATGTACATGTCTGGGCCGCTTGTTACGCCGATCCTCATTCCGCCCGCATTTTGTCAGCAAACTTAAATATTGCGATGAAGATCGCGTGCTGTGAAAATGTTAAATATTTTTGCTGACATGGCACTTTCGTTGGCTCTGGGTAATTCTGCGAAACGCCTTATATTCCGGTGAGCGAAAACCGCAAGAGTTCCATTTCAGACGACACTCACTACCTTTTTAAAATTCATACACTAGACAGTCGAGTACATAGGGCTCAAGTGTACAGTAGGTCATCTGGGACACAACTTTGGTCTGTAAATTGAGTAAATGTACCCAGTGCCACGTGCAGACCGGCTGATCGATAATGAGATTCATTGGCGACGATTTTCATAATCGGCTATTATCCAGGGGTCCCACTCAAAGTCAATGTAAAATTCCATGGCTTTTCCCCCCCGGACCAAAATCTGGAATTTCCATGATCTACTGTATGAAGAATGGTACAATGTATTGACTGTGTACTGAGCAGAAAAACAAAAAACCTAGTTTAACGCATTAAATCTGTAAGCTCAATTTCCTGGTTAAAAAACATTTTCGGTGCAAAACTTCGTTTTCACCCCTTAAAAAGAACATGCACTTATCGCATGACTAGTCTTAAACAAAAAGGTCCGAATAAAACAAAATACATTGCTTTAATGGAAATAAAAAATCTATTTATTTACAAGGTACCGTAAGCCATTTTAAGTACATTTTTAACCCGTAACACCGAGTCACTTTCAGCAAACGACCACACGGTCAATAAATAAATTAATAAATAAAAAGAAACGACTGATCAATATCTCACATTTTAGCTCACACATTTGAAAAATTTACAAACCAAATTCCCTGATTCAACCCCAAAATGATCAAATTCCCTGAATTAAACTTCCGTGACATTCCAGAAATTCCATGACCCGTGGGATTATCGAATTCACCGATTGTTTGCTGCAGCTCCACAGTCCATATTAGAAACAGCCATCCAATATCAAAACAAAAACAAACATCGCAATTTAAGCCAGTGATTCTTGATTTAATTGAACCATTAAATCATCAAATTTAGGAAAACAAACCACCAACCAAAAATATTCTTTTTCTACTTACTTGATACCCGTATGCCCCGGGTAAAGACCTCATACATTGTTGTAGCATCATCATAATAAAAAGACAGAAGCTTGTCAGCATCCACGAGCGCTGACCTGCGGGCAAACTCTCCTCCCTAAACAACAACAACGCACAATTCGTGGGAATTAATACTGATCTGAAAATAATAAATAATAAATAATTCCAAACCCTGGCTTGACAACAAGGTTGCTTCTTCGATTCAGATCTGCAACATGGACTCACCGGCACCTCGATGGACTGCAAGTGCAGGTCACAAGGTGGTTTGAGGGCTTTTGGTCGAGTGGTGTACCAGTAGGTTGTGAGTGCGGCGAAGGCCCCCATGCTCACCAGCGTGCCGGTGGACAGGCTGCGGACGTACTCCCGCACCTCGGCCAGCTCAGGCACACGCAGCTGCTTCAACAGCTCCTGGGCCTGCATGTCTCTCTGCTAATGGATCTGAGGTGTGAAACAAGGGTGAAAATTCAAGAGTCCTGAAGTTACTGCAATGTTCGAATATTCAATTCCATTTTGTTTGCGGAGCGCTTTTAACACTGCACATCGTCTCAAAGCAGCTTTGCAGAAATATATAAACACACAGGATACGGATTTGAAGTGTGTGAATGTATTTCTATCGAGCGAGCCGGTGGTGAGGAAAAACCCCGCGAGATGATATGAGGAAGAAACCTTGAGAGGAACCAGACTCCGAAGGGAACCCGTCCTCATCTGGGTAACGACGGATAGTGTGAGAGTGAAGGAAAAGTCCATTATGGTTTGAACAATGAAGTCTGTTTGATGAACTAGTCCGCTGTTCACTAAAGGAGACCCGAGTGCAAAATTGTATGTGATAATTGCAGTCCCAAGGCCGCAGTAGCAACCGTAGCCCCAGCGACCACAGCGAGAATGTCCACGTGGAATTGAGGTCCAAAACCATTTCCATGGTACTTCAATATACAGATTCGTTTATTTGTTCAATTCCACACAGAAGGTAGCCACAAGTAGCCAGTTTCATTTCTCCGAATAATACACCTGCGTAACATGATGCAGTCCTACAATCCTCAGCTCTCACTCCACAGCATGCTTACTAGTATTTAATAGCAGACGTAATTGCCCCCCCTTTTGTTTTCTTCCCGTGCAAAACCAAGGAGACTAGGCCGATTGCATCCAGTGTTCCAACAAACTAACCATAGCGAACTAGACCAAGCATAACCTTCACAAGTGCTCATGGTTCGTTGAGCAAGGGTCACATTGCTGATTGAGTTATCAGAAGTTTTGCAATGCTATCGCAATCGGTCACAAGTGTGGCTTGTATTAAATGGTCTTTACTCCTTACCTTTGACCTGAAAACCTCGGGTTGCACTGGCAGAATTCTCGCACCTCGGTATGATCCAGTATACTGAATTACTGGAGAGGAATGATACAGTACACAACTGACCAAGAATACAAAAACGAAATTGGTCACGAAAGCGGAATAACATGTTAGGGAAAGATAAAAAAACAAATCAAATGTCTGAAGAATATTGGTGTTGATATGTATTTAAGACGTACATTAACATCGTCGGTGTTGCTTACTCGCATACAAATGTTTCACTGGGTCCCTTTGTTTACAACAAACTCGATGTGGATGGAAGGGCTTCGGAAACTTCTGGTTGGTTCCTTAAATCGAAAACTGATCTAAAATGTCACTGCAGATGTCGGAGGTGACGATGTTGTTATGCCCAAGATGATTCGAATTTTATCCCTAAAATCCCGCGTGAGAATTTATCCCTATTGAGCGAGCCAGGGGCGGGGAAAAACTCCCAAAGGAAGAAACCTTAAGAAGAACCAGACTTGGAAGGGAACCCATCCTCATCTGGGTATTTACCCTTTGAATGTATGTAAACACACACGCACACACAAAAAAAAGGGTTAGCATTCAATCAAATTCATTCAATCTCAATCAAAAGTAGTCCTTTATCTGGAGCATTAACTAATGTTGGAAATTGGCTTAGTGGACAAAAGAAGCATTCTAAACACACAGGACCAGTTTGTACTACACTCTCAGTCACGACCCAAGCTAATACGTTGTAAATTTGTACGCATTTTTATTTTTTTATGCCTGTATTGTTTTTACATTCACACATGAAAAGCATTTACGATCTCAGAACACCGATCTTATTATAACCATTGCCCCAGGTTGGTTAAAACAAAACAACAACAACAAAAAAAAAAACCCCACCATTTTCTCATCGTAGTGTGAATAACGGAATAAAATTGCTTTTCGAAAAACAGACGCGGGATTGCCACGTGAGGTCTACGATTCCGAGACGCTTACAACGATACGACGTTCTCTCTAGTGGGTATCTTCAGGATGGCGCATACTAGCGTGAACTAGGCGTTGGGAAAAAATGCTTTCGTAAGGGTTCTTTGGATGGAGTTAGCTTTTAAAAGGGATTTTTAAATGGGAACATTTTCTCAAACGTGAAGCCTCTGTTGTAAGGTCGGTACGATCTTTTATTGTGTTTGTTTAAACGCTTGCCTCAGAAAAGCAAACAGCTAAAACTGGCTGCACACTTCTACAGGGTCTTGGCCAACAGCCACAAAAGTCATTCGATTTGTGTATCTTGGCGTGTAGTAGACAATCAAATACAGATAAAAATGCAGCGTTTCCATTCATGTCAGAACCGGCAAACCGAAACAGAAACGGAAGAATCAGACAGTAAATTGATCACGGCAGCCCTGCTAGTAGGATTTGGAATGAGTCATCCTGGCTGTGGAGGTTACACAAAGCACCCTGGATAGTCATGTTTCTGAAAGATTTGGTGTGTGTATATATATACACAGACACAGGTATACGTGTGTGTGTGTGTGTGTGTTGACTCAACACACCATGATTCAACATGACCCAGTCAGGACGCACTGCTCCTTTCACCGTTCACCTAGTTTTATTATTAGCACTCAGATATGGGTCCTGGCTAAAATGTTCCACTTGTGATGAACAATTTGTGCAATTGTAGAGAAAACAGCAAGCAAATGCAGAATAATAAAGCCAAGAGAACCGACATCAAGCACGAAAGGTCACCGCAGTTCCATTTCTATACATCGTTCTGAAAGTAAGAGGCCTCCAAATCAGAATGTGTGAAAATCCATAAAAATCCTAAATTAAGTAAATAAATAAATCTTCTTCCTTATTAGGATCATACGTAAATGGTCACAAAGTTTGGCTTTTCCCTCAGCGCGACCCATATCCTGCTTCTGGTACCTGTAGGAAAGTTTACAGGTCTCAAGACATTTAACGGATATTACACACGAACAATAAAAAAAAATTTTAAAAGTAAGTCACCTGAGTCTAGAGTGATCGGAGGTCGCAGACTCCTGAACAGGCTGAGTGGAGACAGGAAGCATTGACTGACATCGGTCAACGGTAAAGCATCCGAGATTGTGCGTTATTGCAATAGACAATGCAAATCCGAAGGTCGAACTCAGACCTGCCCCTTCCGTCGTCTTATTGGACGATCGGCCTTTGAAATGTACCGCGTCAGCGGGTATATTGGGGCTCCACGGATAACAGACTTAAACGTTCTATGATTAACGATACTATTAAAGGACAAGCCAAGCCTACAAGACAACAATCCATTGACTACTTCACACCACCTCGTTCCGTGACCGTTCTACTGGCAAGTCGTCATTTTACATCAAGAAACGGTTTTAAAAAAAGGTTATTGATTACCTCTGTATGACTGCGCTACAGAAGCAGTGACTCCATCACCTTGGGCTACTTCCTCTTATAATTACAGAGGTCAGCGGCAGAAGCTGAAGAAGTCCTGCACGTGCAAACAATCACATGCTGCTCCAGGCTTTCCAGGGTAAAGGTAACCAGAGCAAGCCCGCACTGTCTAAACTTGGTCTGCCTGAGAGTTTGGACCAATGATAGAGCCCAAAAAACAGTCACCCGATGAAGGCCAGCCAAGCAAAACTGCCATCCCACCCAACCACCCCCACCCTTCCAACACTCTGCTATTTTAAAACCACACCGAACGGAAAACCCGATGATGTGGAGAAGCATTTCAGCTGCTGTTTCAGACATGACAAGTAGCCAGTGGAGGTTAAACACACACGCACACACGGAGCAGTGATACGTTTCAAACACGACTCCAGTACTCACACAAAGCAGTATTTGCACACTGTGCAAGCATCCAGAACTCCGATTATCTCCTACACTGAAGAAAAAAAGAACGTTCTCCAATAAAAAAAACTGTTCATAGCCTGAGGGGGAAAAAAACTGTTCCTGACGGTTTTGGTGCTCAGAGCTCTGAAGCGTCGGCCATAAGGCAACGGTTCAAAAAGGTAGTGGGCGGGGTGAGTGGGGTCCAGAGTGATTTGTCCAGCCTTTCTCCTCGTTCTGGAAGAGCATAGTTCTTGAAGTGAGGGCAGGGGGGCAACCAATAATCCTCTCAGCAGTCCGAACTGCCCCTTGTAGACTTCCGATATCGGATTTCGTAGCTAGTTATTGAAGTGCAGAGGACAGACGCAATGACTGCTGAGTAGAACTGTACTGGCAGCGCCCGTGAGCTTCCTCAACTGAAGCAAAGTACAACCTCTGCTGGGCCTTTCTCACAATGACGTCAATGTGGGTCTCCCGCTTCAGGTCCGGTGAGATGGTAGTGCCCAGGAACCTGAATGACTCCACTGTTGCCACGGTGCTTTACACAGTGTTTGGGGAGAAGTTACTATATGCTGGAGTCAAGTGCAGTGCATCTCGTTTTTGTACACAAGCTTCAGGATCTTTAAGGTTTGGCGGTCAGGAGATCTGGTTTCCAGTGGAATAGAAACTTTTTAACACCACTATACGATTGTGGTTGTACATCCGCCACGCCAATCAGATTACCCCTTTACGCGACTCGGACTCAGTCGGCTCATGCCGAACTGAGCAGACATGTTCGGTTTTTAACCGTAGCGTCCGTTCTCTAACTGAAATGAGTGATTTGTATTACTATAAAAAGGCAAAGCGATGGCGTGGGCGGTGCCGTGGTGGGCAAGTGATGTAATCGGTGTGCGGCTCCATCACCGGTAACACCGGCTATCGTAGCGAGCCTACCTGGGAGGAAACCGGAGTAACCGGAAGAAACCCCTGAAGTACACGGACAACATGCAAACTCCAGGCACGCAGGGCAGGGGCAGAGGTAGGAGCCGCAAGCACCCCCCACCCCCCACCACGGAGACGTGAAGCCACCTTGATGAAAACGTGTCAGAAAAATGTAGTCCAAGTTTAGTGTGTTTATGAACTGTTTATCAGCGGCAATGATCACGTGGAACCAAGAACCGAGTAGAAAATTCTAAACGGTGTAGCGATTCATTGACAAGTCCTGATTTTGCTTCTAATCACAGGAAAATAATGCCATCGCGCACAATATAATGCACAGCCACAACCTTCTGACTGCTATTTCTTTATTTTAAGATCTGTTTTTGGAGTACAGATTAAAGATGAACGCTCTCCGAACAAAACCATAAAACCTACAGACAGTTGTGGTTTAAGGGCAGGGTTAACCACACCCTCCACAACGCCCTCTAGATTGAAGGGGGGAAAAAAACTTTTGTCTTATGAAACCTACTTTAATGTTTCCTTTACACTTACACACACACATTATATATATATATATATATATATATCAAAAAGATCCTCAAGAACGTTAAAATCCAAATAACAGTTTAGGCTGCTAGAATTAGTTAAGTGTCTTGGGGAAAGATGGAAGCTGATGGAAAGAGTTCAAGAAAATATTTTACTCTATGGGCATGGCACTGCAATGTTCACTCACACATTCATCTTTCACTAAACTGGAGAAAAATCATACGAAATGTTAAAACGTATAAAAACGGTTTATAACATCTTTGGATAGACACTCACACTCACAGTTTGTCAATACGTAACTGAACGTCGTAAAAGAAGACGACGGCGTTGTAATTTTGAGACCAATCAGACAGGGTTTACAGGAAGAAGAGAGAGAAAAAAAAAAACGTGGAAACACTCGTGTCTTATTGGCCGACAGTCTCTCAATTCTGCCAAATACTAGCTCAAAGTCAGTGTGAGGAAAAGTGGATACACGCCAATTTTCTTTTTAAAACAGTAAAGAGGTTGAAACGGAAATAGTAACATCATCTGATGCTGATACTCTGATTAAGAAACTAGCATGTAAACAGCGATTATTGATGACCTTAATCTGATTAAAGTCATACTCGAAGGAAACACAAATGGAATTAAGACGTGTGGAGTGTTCCTGTTTTAGTCGCATTATGGAAGTGTATTACAGACATATACACATCTTAATCACATTACTAACGTCGTGTGATAGTTTTCACCGCATTGTGCGACGGGACACGTTCACACACGGCAGCGCTCCACTGTTTTACGGTAAACAAGAGAGCATGACTGCGTCCCCAAACGCGCCCTTCCTTTTTTTATAAAAAAAAAAATTTTATTACTTTATATAAAAAATTATACGACGTGATATGCAAGTATAGTAGGAGAAATACACGTATATCAGCTAGTGTATAGTGGGAGAAATACATAATATCAGCTAGTGTATAGTGGGAGAAAACTACACGTATATCGGCTAGTGTATAATTGGGAGAAATACTACGTATATCAGCTAGTGTATAGTGGGAGAAATACACGTATATCAGCTAGTGTATAGTGGGAGAAATACACGTATATCGGCTACTGTATAGTGGGAGAAATACACGTATATCAGCTAGTGTATAGTGGGAGAAATACACGTATATCAGCTAGCGTATAGTGGGAGAAATACACGTATATCAGCTAGTGTATAGTGGGAGAAATACACGTATATCAGCTAGTGTATAGTGGGAGAAATACACGTATATCAGCTAGTGTATAGTGGGAGAAATACACGTATATCGGCTACCGTATAGTGGGAGAAATACACGTATATCGGCTACCGTATAGTGGGAGAAATACACGTATATCAGCTAGTGTATAGGGGGAGAAATACACGTATATCGGCTACCGTATAGTGGGAGCAATACACGTATATCAGCTAGTGTATAGTGGGAGAAATACACGCATTATATCAGCTCGTGTATAGGGGGAGAAATACACGTATATCAGCTACCGTATAGTGGGAGAAATACACGTATATCGGCTACCGTATAGTGGGAGAAATACACGTATATCAGCTAGTGTATAGTGGGAGAAATACACGTATATCAGCTAGTGTATAGTGGGAGAAATACACGTATATCAGCTAGTGTATAGTGGGAGAAATACACGTATATCAGCTAGTGTATAGTGGGAGAAATACACGTATATCAGCTACTGTGTAGTGGGAGAAATACACGTATATCAGCTACCGTACAGTGGGAGAAATACATGTATATCAGACACTTTATAGTGGGAGAAATACACGTATATCAGCTACTATATAGACAGTAAGTACGTGGTTTGGGACGCAGCCCTCGGCTCTCAAGCAGTCGTCTATTTACATGTACAGCATGACTAATAATTAACCGCACTTGAAGCGTTCATAAAATTACAAATAAAAACAAACAAAACTGTATACGGTCCCAGAACGAAGACCAACTGTATGTCGTATCGTGAAATTCTGGAGGGACGTCGGACAGCGTGGCGTGGGGACGTAATGACGTGTGCCGTTAGTCCATCTATCTTCTATAACAACATGTAAAACGGGAACACGAAAGGAGTACTCTAAAAGCGACTCATGTAAACACCTTACACAGAATAGTGTCTTATTCAGAATAAGGTCAATAATTAGATTACCGCGGTCCATGTAAACGCGGTCACTGAGAGCCGAGTTAGTGACACCAAACTAGCCTAGTTAGAAACGTTTTATACTTGATCAGTCTGGTAGTCCTCTAAAACGTGACAACACAGGAGGCAGGTTTTTATGATAAATCCAGCTTATTAAACTTAGGCTACTAGCTCAGCTGGGAAAAACGCATGGAGAAGAATCTGGGCTCAGCTCCGGATGATTAACAGTCCAGCTAACGCCCCTGTTGATGAGAACGTTACAGAAAGACAGAGCCAATTTAAGTTCTCTCACACACACACACACACACACACACACACACCTTTCACCTCATTCCAAGCATGCGACGACAGGTAACAGGTATGCAATCACACAGGGGGTTTACTGAAATGTCAAAGTTATTGGTGCTCACAAAAACATACTGACCATCGTCCTCTACGTCCTCCAATTTCAAATCCACACTCACTGGAGGAAAAAAAAAACCACAAAACCCCTGCACTACACCTTCACTGGTACAGCAGCATTACGAGTACACCGTTTGTATCTTTACCTAGAAACGATGCATAGAGTTTACCTTTACACGTGTGCCTTAAAATCCGTTTTTTTTAAAAAGGTAACGATTGTTAACGAGATATAAATAACAAGAAAAAGTGCAGTTTAGGACTTTTTTTAATGCACCTGCAGAGATCTGGAAGGGAAGGGGGGGGGGCTTGGGTTCTTTTGTCCTAGAACCAGAAACAGCACAGATCAGATTCATGAGAGAGCAAATAAAACCTAATAAATCAGAAGGATTAGGAAGGTGAGAAAGGTGACGAGAGTGGCCATGAGGGGGCGCGCCTGTGCGTCCAGATCTTGATATTCAACAATTAAAGCTTTAAATCCCAGAAATCCTTAAATGAGAGCTGTGCAGTTTGATGCAGAGGTGAGCACCTGGTGGAGTGTCTTCAATGCACAAGAAAGGGCTGCTCTTAAAAAAAAGCGACAAATCATGCTGTACTATTTCTAATAGACTAAGATGGAAACCCGATGCGTTCTGTTGGTGAAATGCAAACCTTAAATAAAAGGTTACACAGACGGTTTAGCACGACATTGTGCACGAACACACACACACACACACACCAAACTTGTCTTGACAACGCGTTATCGCGCGCGCACACACACACACTGGAGACATGTAAGTTAAACGCGCGCGCGCGCGCTATCTGAACACGTCGCAAGTTCTGGCGAAGCTCCCCGCGCACGTGCTACATCTCTCTCGCTGCTCAAATAAACATAAACCCCTCAGATATATTTCACCACGCTGACTCAACCCCGCGTGAGATACCCGCACTGACCTGTCTCAGAGCGCCAACACCGTGAACATAGCAGGTAGTCTGCCGATGGTGAGGCTGCGGAAGAAGCTGTGTTTGTATACCGAAACCGGCTCCGTCAGCCAATCACAGAGCAGGAACCAGCCAAGTCGATCTGCCTTATCCAATCGGAGCGCGGCATGTAACGAATGATCGTTTCGAGGCTCCGGATTGGTCCGTTTTTTGACTTTGCGTAACCCTCGATTTTGTCCGCTCTGACCCTGGTCACCGTGACTTCTGTCTCTGCACAGGATAATAATAATAATAATAATAATAATAATAGTAGTAGTAGTGGTAATAATAATAATAATAGTAATAATAATAATAATAATAGTAGTGGTAGTCGTAATAATAATAATAATAATAATAATAACAGTATTCGTAGTAGTAGTAATAATAATAATAATAGTAGTAGTAGAAGTAATAATAATAATAATAGTAGTAGTAGTAGTAGTAGTAGTAGTAGTAGTAATAATAGTAATAATAATAGTATTTACAATCTGGAACTGGTTTGGTTTCAGAAAATCAGTTTTACTCTTAGATCAATGTTTGTGTTTCTGAGAATCTCAAGACTGCATGCAGCTGTCGCTTGTAGCCAAAAACAGTGGTGAATGGTACTATATTTATATCATCACTGATATCATTATCAATAGCAATAAATACCAGAAAATATTGTGATATAGTTTAAAGTCCATATCGTCCATCCCCCATGTATTAGTGAAAAATGATGAATATTTCCTATTAGAAGATTATCCATGATCAAACAACTTCTCTACATATTTCGCAGGTGAATCCGTGAGATTTTTTAATTTCCCCGAAATTTACAATATGTATGTCCTGTGTGGATGGAACGGTGTAGGAATTACTTCCTCTACCCTTTACGCGAAGTTGAAAATGAGATCTAAAATATGAGAGTAGCTCTAAACTGACATCACAGACAGAAACATTTTCCATTTTCAGTCAAATAAAATAGAATTTAAATTTGTACTACAGAAGTTCACACCGATTTGCTCTATTTATAAAAAAAAAAAATGTACAGTACATACTGGAGTAATAAAGTGGTAAATGTTAAAAAAACAAAGGTGGGAAGCAACAATGTACAATTACTTTATTACTGTATTCAATATACTTGAGCTTTTCTTTTATCTAATACTTTTGCCTTTTACTCACCTTTGAAAAAATATATATAATTAGGTATATATGCACTTAAATACACACTCATTTTCTCATTCACCCCTGAAACTTTTCCAGAAAATGCACAATTTCTCCCAGAAGTGTTGCAATGACAAATGTTTTGGTATATACATGTTTATTACCTTTAAGTGCATTGGAACAGCACAAAAAAGCAGAAGAAAATTTGACCTCATTTTACACAAAACTCCCAAAATGGACTGGACAAAATCATTGGCACCCTATTAAAACTGTGGGTAAATCATTCAATTTCAAGCATGTGATGTTCATTTAAACTCACCTGTGGCAAGTAACAGGTGCTGGCAATATAGAAATCAAAACTGAAGCCAGTTAAGAGTGTATTAAAGTTGGCTCAACCTTTGTGTTGTGTGCCTGTGTGTGCCACATAGAGAAGAGAAAGAAGAGCGGAGAATTGTCTGAGCAAAATTTTGGAAAAATATCAACAAGGTTACAAGTCAATCTCCAGAGATCTTAAAGTTCCTTTGTCCACTGTGCGCAATATAATCAAGAAGTTTATAACCCATGGAACTGTGGCAACTCTCCCTGGACGTGGACGGAAGAGAAAAATTGATGAAAGAATGCAACGCAGGATAGTTTGAATGGTGGATAAACAACCTCAGTCAACTTCCATGCAAATTCAGGCTGTCCTGCAGACTCAGGGTGCATCAGTGTCAGAACCATACGGCGTCATCTGAATGAGAAGAAGCACTATGGCAGGAGACCGAGGAGAACCCCACTTCTGACACAGAGGCATAAAAAAGCCAGACTGCAGTTTGCAAAAATGTACCTGAGTAAGCCTCAATCCTTCTGGGAGAACGTTTTGTGCACAGATGAGACTAAGATAGAGCTTTTTGGCAAAGCACATCATTCTACTGTTTACAGAAAACAAAAAGAGGCCTACACAGTACCTACAGTCAAACATGGTGGAGGTTCAAGGATGTTTTGTGGTTGTTTTGCTGCATCTGGCACTGGGTGCATTGACTGTGTGCAAGGAATCATGAAATCTGGAGACTATCAAAAGATTTTGGCCCATAATGTAGGGCCTAGTGTCAGAAAGCTGGGTCTGCGTGAGAGGTCATGGGTGTTTCAGCAGGACAATGACCCGAAACATACCTCAAAAAGCACCCAGAAATGGTTGGAGACAAAGCGCTGGAGAATCCTGAAGTGCCCATCAATGAGTCCGGATCTAAATCCCATAGAACACCTATGGAGAGATCTCAAAATTGCTGTTGCGAGAAGGCACCCTTCAAATCTGAGAGACCTGGAGCAGTTTTCAAAAGAAGAGTGGTCCAAAATTCCAGTCGAGAGGTGTAGGAAGCTTGTTGATGGTTATAGGAAGCGATTGGTTTCAGTTATTTTCTCCAAAGGGTGTGCAACAAAATATTATGTTGAGGGTACCAACTAATTTTTGAGTTTTGTGTAAAATGAGGTCAAATTTGCCTTTTTTCTTCTGCTTTTTTGTGCTGTTCCAATGCACTTAAAGGTAATAAACACGTGTATACCAAAACATTTGTCATTGCAAATCACTTTTCTGGGAGAAATGGTGTATTTTCTGGAAAGGTTCAAGGGGTGCGCCAATAATTTCGTCCATGACTGTAAGACCCCATGGGTCAACAAGCTGTCACATGCAGCGTATCCACAATCCATTTTTAAGAGTAGGGGCTCATAAATAATCTCTACAGTTGCAGAGTCCTTCAGACAAGTGGTACTAACCAGACTCACAGTGAGAAACCTAATTGTTTTCCTAATTAAAATAAAGATGTTATATACTGTATCTTGTATACATTTAAATCAGCCTTGTATTTCAGCACCTACCTGTAATCGCTGTGTGTCAAAGGGACTTTGAGCTGAGCACAGATTCACAGCAGGTGTGTTTGTTTTCAGTTGATTACCTGTGTTATGTAAGTGCCTGTGTTACCGAGCACTTCGCTCGCGGTTGTCTTTGTTCCTGTCAGTATGCGTGATTTACGTAGACACGTCCGTAGCGGGCCTACGAGTGTATATACCCTGTTGTCAGTTCAACCCTGAAGACCGCATCTGTATTAGACTTGAGTTATTAATAAAGACTGATCTGCGCCTGCATCCGCCTCCTGTCTACGGACCGTAACAGAATCGCGAGCCCTTATACGGACGCAGCAGATTGAACCGATTCGACCATGGACGCAGCAGAGGAACGGAGAGGACGCCAAACCCACAACCCCACGCCAAGTATCCTCGCCTTGGATTCGATGCAATTCGCACAGAGGACTCATGAGGCCATGCCTGACCGGTATGATGGTTGTGTTGGACACACGGATTTTTATGTGGTGGACTGTCAGTACTATTTCTCCAGCATATGCAACCCGAAGGACAATTCATTCGGTTTATCATGTCTCGCTTTTGTGGCCCAGCTCACACATGGGCAAAGCGAATAGCAGCCACGAGACCCTGGGTGCTGGAGAATATTGGGCAGCTTTTGGAGTTGTTTCTGGAGGAATTCGGAGAACCAGGGCTGGACTATTATAACCTGGATACATTGTGGGAGGGACATGCTAAGCTGCCATTCCATGTACACTATGAGCGGGTGAAACAACTAGAGAAGATGGACAGGCCTGTCACGGCTCATCCAGTGAAGCGCGTTCCGCTCATTTCTACGTCTCTGATCCTTATCACTGCCAAGCCCCACATTCCAGTCGCAGTCACCCAAAGTGAAAAAGATTCTGAATCTCACAGAAGGAAAGGCGAGGCTCAGCTACAGGAGCTCCAGCTGAAGCACAGATAGAGAGCGAGAAACAGAAGAAGGACATGGCTGAAAAGATGAGAGAAATGGAGTTGGAGAGTTTGAGCAGCACTCTGTCTGATGTGGAGAGTAAATATGTCAAAGCTATTGAAGAATGCTCATCTGTCGAGATGCAACTTCAAGCAACACAGGATTTGCTACTAGAAGAGACATGCCGGAAACTGGCACTGAGCACACGGCTTCGTCAACTAGAGGACGAACAGAATCGACTGAAGGAGCTTCTGGAGGAGGAAAAAGAGAAAAGTGTGCAGAGAAACAGCTTCACCCCGTTCAGACACAGATGTCCGAATTGGAAAAGAAATTGGAACAGGTGCATGAAATGGGGGAAGAGCTGGAGGATGACAGGAAAAAAGAAAGCTCTGGCTGTAGCAGCGAAGAAGAAGCTTGAGCTTGACCTGTCTGAGCGGGAAGCTCAACTCATCCAGGCCACTGACGCTCGAGATGACTCACTGAGACAGCTGAAGAAAGTCCAGACTCAGTTAAAGGATCAGTTGCGGAAGGTGGATGAACTCCGAACGGCGAGAGATGCTGCACGGAGCAGCGCCGAAGAGAGTGAACGCAAAGTCAAGAGTCTGGAGGCTGAAAATGTGCAGTTACATGAGGATCTGTCTGCAGCTGATCGCAGTCAGAAGCAGGTTCTGCAGGAGAGAAATGAGCTGCATGATGAAGTGACCAGCTGTAAGTCCAAGATATCTGCTTTGAATGATGAGAAGCGGAGGTTGGAAGCTCGTATTTCACAGCTGGAGGAGGAACTTGATGAGGAACAGGGCAACATTGAACTCGTTAATGACCAATTGAAGAAGGCAAGTGCACAAGTGGACATGCTGAGCACAGAGCAAGCGGGTGAGCGCCGCGCTCAGAAGAGTGAGACTGCTCGACAGCAGCTAGAGAGACAGAATAAGGATCTAACTGCCAAAATGCAGGAGCTGGAAGGCTCAGTGAAATCGAAGTCTCGAGTCCACAACGTCCAAGTCCAGACCCAGTCCCAAGTCCACGACATCCAAGTCACGTCACAAGTCTCTGACGTTCCAGCCAAGTTTCAAGCTCCCGACGTCCACAAGCAGCCTCCAGCTCAGGATGTCCCAGTCCTGTCTCAAGTTCCTGATGTTCCAGTCCAGTCTCAAGTCCCTGAGTGCCCCTGTTAGTATGCGTGATTTATGTAGACACGTTCGTAGTGGTCATATTGTTTAGGCTTATTCTACGAGTGTATATGCCCTGTTGTCAGTTCAACCCTGAAGACCGCATCTGTATTAGACTTGAGTTATTAATAAAGACTGATCTGCGCCTGCATCCGCCTCCTGTGTACGTACCGTAACACTTAAAACGATGCTGTACACGTTGCCAAGCTACGTCTGCCAAGGTCTCATTCTTTTTACAACGCTTTACTGTTGTGAAAATGTTTCACAGGGCCCTGTCAAGCCACACTATTTTTATTGTGCGTTTTTATGGTTTGTTTTGGCTTGGACTCTGATTAGAATGTGTTTTAATCATAAAACAATGACTTAGCTGTAAACTGTTATGACTGGATATGTGTTGTGATTGACAGAAATACACTCATTCATCTTCAATAAACACCTGAACAGGGGCTGGGTCACGGCGGATCTAGAGCATATCCTGGGCATGAGGCAGGAATATACTCTGGAGAGAACACCAGTCCGACGCAGAGCATCGTGCACACACATATTCTCACCCTCATTCTCAGCTAGGGGGCAACTTTGTGTAGCCAATCCACCTATTGGCATTTTTCTGGACAGTGGGAGGAATCCAGAGAACCCAGAGAAAAACGGCACAGACACGAAGGCCACATGTGAAACTCTACATGGCCAGACCTCAGTGGTATCTGCTTTTACTCCTCATGTACCACTTGATGGAAAATAATGACATTTTGACGGCTGTTCAGCTATTTAAGCCTGCTTTAAAACATTTAAAACAACGGCAACTGGTTAAACTTTCAAGACAATGTTAAAGAGGCGAGAGGAATCTTCCTATACTAGGTCTACAGATTTAGGAGGAGTTGATCTTTCTAAAAACCAACGAAAATTGTCCTGTGTAATGTCAAACAGATAGGAAATTTACTAAGCTGAAGGACAATTCATCTAGGATGGTGGTGTTGAATCCTGTGTCAAGAGTTTTGTAGAAAACTTAGATCTAATTATACACAAGTCCTTAGAGGTTGTTAGATCAGGTGTGTGGTTTAATGAACTGCTTATCCTGTTGAATTCATCGTAAACAGTGTGTCTGTGTGTGTGGTTGTGCCCTGCGATGGATGCTCCTGTCCGGTTTTCCCCTTCCTTTTGCCCGTTTTGTTTTGGGTTTTGCTTCCTGTTTCCTTTTCCCTTTTTTTTGGTTTTTTGTTTTTTTTTTTTTGTTTTTTTTTGTTTTTTTTTTTTTTTTTGCGTGGCTGGTTGTTGTTGTTTGTTTTTTTTTTTTTTTTCCCTTTTTTTTTTTCTTTTTTTTTTTCTCCTTTTCCTTTTTCTTTTTTTTTTTTCCCCTCCCCCCCTTCTTTTTTTTTTTTCTTTTTTTCTCTTTCTTCTTTTTTCCTCTCTTCTCTTTTTTTTCACAAGATATGAAAAGTTTTTTTTTTTTTTTTTTTTTTTCCCTCCTTTTTTTTTTTTTCCCTCCCCTCCTTCATAAATTTTACTCTCCCCCCTTTCTTTTTTTTCTCCCCCGCCCCCTTTTTGGTCTTAACTTACAGTAAGTCAATTAGGGTGCATGTGGAATACTAATTAGTCCTTCTGTTGAGTGTTGTTTAGAAATACTTTATATGGTTTTGGATGTAGATGTTGTTGTTGTTGTTGTTTTTGCACAATAACGCCAAATTCAACATATTCAGTACCAGTATGTATTATATAATATAGAAATACATTTATAAAACCCTCAAATATACCACCAAACTCATTATAAAACATTCAAATTCACGCTAAAAGCACTACATCTGCATGCAAATTGTGGGCTTCGCGACTCGTTTTAGAGATTCGATTCTTTTTTTTTTTGACTCTCTTTTGATTCACCTCTAAAATTGGTATCCATAAATAAATAAAGCGTCGGTGTAGGATACAAACCTAAACCTCACAATAAAAAAACACTAAATCTGTCTATCAGTGACACTTATGTTTACCGTGTCGTACTTTGTCCATAAAAACAGTAAGACCCCCCCCTTCTTGTGAATTCATATATTTCTATATAGTAGATGCACTGCTTCATTGATAGAAAGCATGACAATACAGCAAAAAAAGGAAGACAGTGATTTATTATTATTTTTTTAATTACATCTTTCAAGTGGGTCGTGCTTGTGAATCAATTTGCTCACACAACTAAAAGGAACCGACTCTCCAGTGAATCGAAAGCTCTGTAGAGTCGATTTGTGTGCGATCTGCTTGTGAAAGTTTGAGAGCATGCTAATTGAAACCTTATAAAGTTGACTTTTCCCTAAAATAAAATAAAATAATTATTATGATTATTATTATTATTATTATTATTATTAATTTTCCTAAGTCTTGTTTAAGAAATGAAATGAAACTGGAATATACCATGTAACATCCAGAAGAAAAGCAGCTCCACCTATCGGTCAGAGAGCAAATGACTAAATAAATGACTGCAGTGTGTAAACGTAAAAAACAAACAATAATAATAATAATAATAATAATAATAATAATAATAATAATAATAATAATAATAATAACCTTTCTGTCTCAAAGATCTGCTTTGAAATAATCATTATAAAATAGAGGTCTTGATTAGTCCAGAAATTCTAATGCTTTATCCACTAAACTTACGACAAAAAAGCTACAAGTCAACAACGTCCAGTTTCATGTAGAAAATAACGTGAAGTGAATTCTGTTTAGCGTTGACCACATGAGCACTGACGTGTCGTTGTGATGTCAGGTGTGTGTATGTGTGTGAGTGTGAGATCTCAGGATGGTGGACGTTAACTGTTCCATCGCATGACTCCATGAGGGACGTTGTGGTTTTACGAATCTCAGTAAAATGGCTTGCAGCATAAGAGAGTAAACAAAAGGCGAATTCAGTAGTTTGACTGTTTCAGAATGTTTAATTTGATTCTCGAGAACAAAAGGATGCTGATGAAGGGAGAGGCTTATTTATACTCAGATGTTGGCAGGAGGTTTGAGGTTGCCCCTGGTGCTCCGTGAACTCTGAGGGACTCTTTAGGGATCGTCTCGGGGTGCTGCGTACTCGGTCATGTTGGGTAAACCAGACAGCACACAGCAGCTCAGAGAATGGCGGGGAATCTGCATGTTTTCGACTTCATGCCATTCAGAAGTCTGCTCATCATAACACTCCACTTCAGACAAGATGGTATTGCGGGTAATTCCTCCAACAATGAACAGGAGATCGTCCAGCACCGCAATGCCGAAGTGGCTCCGCTGGATTTTCATGGCTGGACCTTTTCTCCACACGTTGGTCTGAGGATTATACACCTCTACATCGCTTAGATCATTATTACCATCAAATCCCCCGACAGCATAAACCTGTCCTCTGTACGCGACCACGCCCAGTCCACTCCTCCTGATCATCATGGGGGTGATGAGGGTCCAGACTCCCGTCTGAGGACTGTAATACTCCCCTGTGAACAAATGCTCGCGCCTGTAAAGCCCTCCGCATACGTACACTTTGCCGTTCAGTACTGTAGCGCTTGCTTCGCTCCTTCGTTCGTGCATCGGCGCGATCGTGCTCCACTTATCATTCTCAGGTTCATATCGCTCGACTGTATTCAGAGTTCCATTGTTATTAGATCCTCCTATCGCATAGATACGACCGTCCAGCACACACACGCTCAGGGAAAGTCGGCGAGAGTGCATGGGGCTCACCTCAGCCCAGGTTCTGGTGATTGGGTCAAACCTTCTCACACTGCATGACGATTTCCCCCTGTAGAATCCTCCGATGCAGTACACAAAGCCGTTCAGATACACCGTGCCATGACAGACTCCTGAACTCCCGTTGTTGCACGTGACGTTGACCCAGCGTGCAGCTCGCGCATCGTACGCTTCTATGGCATTGGGAACACCACTATCACGCCAGCCACCGATGACCAGCAGAACGGCGCTGGGCAGGCGGAGTCTCGTGAGATCAGAGCTGAGAGAAAGGCTCGGGTTGAGGTCATCGGTGCCCATCAGAACGCTGGTGACAATCGGCTTACATGTCATGTCGTCCATCACTAAAACGTTGTTGCTCACATTGTTCATAAGGTAATCGTGCGTCAGTAGCCCCAGACGCACCTTGGGCAGTAACACTCCTATATGTGCTTTCCGTTTCCATGGCGCACGTTTGATCCACTGTAAGATGGCCTCGAACACCACACTCTCCTGTTTCACGCTCAGTTCGTCCTTCTCGATGATCTCGCTCAGCTGCTCGACCGTCAGGTCCAGGAACTCCTCAGAGAGGCGCACCATCTCCTCAAAGTTGTGCAAGATAAACAGGAAGGCCTGCTGCTTCAACTTCTCGCAGAAGTAGGAGTGAGCAAAATGCCAGATGTTAACGCAGTTCTCTGGACGCAGCTGAGCCTTCAGGAACGTGCAGCACTCGTTCACCAGGCTGCTCACCAACAGTTGATCAGCAGCGATCAGCAGCTTACACACGTTTTCCCCCGTGATGTTAACACGTCTTATATACACGTACTCCACGATCAGCTCCATTATCTCGGCAGAAATGTTAGGGATGCTGTACCTGAGCTTATCAGTAGGGTACCAGCCGTGGGTGAAGAGATCCATGAAGTACGGGCTGCAGCCGCACAGGATGATCTTGTGAACGTGGAACTCGGCGCCGTCCACCATGATGACTACATCACAGAGCTGCTTCTCTAACCGCAGCTCATTGAGGATGTTACAGGACATATGATCCACCGTCCTGTCCATTTCCTTCTCTTCTTCCCGTCAGGTCAGAGCTACTGAATACAGCTTTCATCTGAATGTGGATTGTGTCGATGCAGATCAGCTTTTATACTCGAGAATGTTCCGATTCTGGATTTCAGAATAATAACAGCTCATGATTCCAAGGTTCCAATTCTAATTCTGTAACCATACATACAGGATGCAGTGAACCTGACAGAAACTTGCAGTTAAGGATCAGACTCAGTGAAATGCTTTAAAAACAACTTTAAATCCTGCGCATGTCCAAAATGCACACGTCCGGCGTAAAGAACCGTTTATTTATCTGGGAAAAACCCACCTCCCAGGGTGAATTTCCCACATGGAATGAATTCTACATTAAAATGATTAAATATTGATGAAATAGTTAATAATGACTGTATATCTATTTATTTATTTGTTTAATAGCTTTATAGATAGAGATAGATGAATGTTTATACAGATAAACATTACCTTTCCAGCTTTTTGGTGAGGAAAGTAATTAAACTTAGCCGTTTTCCATCAGAAATAAATTCTGCACTGATGACCGCAGCTGTAAGTTTTGACGCCATGACATTTGAAATGAAATGCTAATAATGTTCTTTACTTCGTGTGGCCTATGTATGTTTTATTACAGATATTATTTTATTACGAAAAGTGTCATAGGATATTTTACATCATTACACTACACACTCTAAATAACACTTTTTTTCCTGCTATAGAGAGAATTAAGGATGAAGATTTCTAACAAGTTCGATGAATAAATATTTGATCCAAAGAGAGGTGTAGAAAGGAACTATTTCTCAATGTTCTATAAGAATCATGACCACATGTCCTGAAATGATTTATTGCTACGGATTAAACTGAGATTATTTCCAGGGTAGAGCGCTTTCCCAGGAGGTTAAACCAGTGTTTTATAGAAATTTGGGTTCTTCTTTTCCAGTTCAGTAGTTTAATCTTTTTAACTGGCTACACTGTTTTATTCTTTTGTTTGTCTGTTTTGAGCTTATTGTAATTGACTTTGTGTGTTTTTGTTTTCTTCTTGTATGAGCTGAGTTCTTCCTGAGGCTGGGGACGTTCTTTGCGGCACCTTTGGTCTTTACTTAATTAAGGGACGTCATTATTGCGGTGTTTATTTGCAGTGAACTCTGTGGGTATGATTCTGATTAGTGGGGTGCTTTTCCCTTTTGTATAGCCGGTGTTGTCGTACTAGCCTGCCCTTCATACAGGAAGCCTCAGTCCTCTTATGATCATTGTTAACTGCCTCCTGGGACTGTTTTATTTAACCAATGCTTAATTATGTTGGCTGCTCCCTTTTAAAATAGTTCTTGGCCAATCGTTTTAACATTCTGCTACACAGAAATGATATTTTCCTGTAATGTTAGTCTAAGAAAAAACATGAAGTGATATTGTTGATGATAAAAATATATATATATATGGCCCGAGACTGTTGCATGACACAGCTGATTAAGGAGGTAAAAACAAACTAAACAATTTTTCATCTTTAATAAAACAAACATAAAAGGCATTAATTATAGAGTCTGCACCAGAATGTTTTTTTAATTAAATATTTAATATATAATTTTTATATTAGGAAATTATTTACAATTCACTTTAATTGCTAAACATATCATTGTTAAATGAAATAAAAGAATAAAAAAAGATGCTCACTGGAGAATGTAATCTGTGGTATTGTGTAAAGGGTTTGTAAAGATCTATCAGAGGCGTTTAGAAAAGCTAATAGCCTCTGGTTTATGTTAAATTACACTCTGCATCTTTTCTTAAAAACAGCCGTAAATTGATTCTCCATAAGTGTCTTAGACACTTTACATGAAAGAGTTCATTTACTGTGAATTTAAATTATAAACAGGGATGAACTCACCAGGTCTTCACAGCTTTGCCCTCGGTAATACTGTTCGGTTCCTGGAAACTGGAGGCCATTTATAACAGCTCTTCCAGGTTGTTAGAGACGAGATGCAGCCTGTTACCTTCAAAAGCAAACACCTTCCCGTCCTCACACACCATCAGCACCAGCTCATCATTGGGGGAGGAGTTACAGGGGAACTTCTCAACAACACCAATCACCCCCATGAACATGTGTTCTGGGAGGTAGAACTGCTCCCACTCCTCGAACATCTCGGGCTCATCTTTGTACGATGTTTCTTTCAATGTTCCGACCTTGAAACTGTAATTTTCCACCATTTTCAGTTTAATCTCTGACCCCATGTGATCTGAAGCAACTTTTCTGATCTTCTGGAGATAAAGCTCCACCCCATCTAAACAAGCATAGAATTAATCACAACCACACATCACACCGACACTTATTGATACTATTTATCATCAGAGCTTAGTCGTAGACATGTTTATAAACATTTACCTTTTTTGAGATCCAGAAGAAGGAAGTCCTTGAAGTCCTCCTATCTTGTTTACTAAATAGGCAGAGAGAAGATTCCATAGTCATTTAAAAAAAAATTATTATTATTATTATTATTATGATTAAACCAGCCACAGAGCCATGGATCTACACAAGTCAGTGAGTTTCTGCTCAAAGTTCTTTTTTCGGCTGCGTCTGCCAGCCTTTTCTGCTTGAACGCTGCCGCACCGGCATTGATTTGACTGCGCCAAGCGGATCTATCAGCAGCGGCACTCTCCCAACTGCCAAATTTCTTCTGCGATGCCTTAAGGGTGTCCTTGAACCTCTTATATTGACCACCGTGATATCTCTTGCCTTGCTGTAGCTCTCCATAGAACATCTTCTTGGCTAGGCGTTCTTAAGGCATGCGTACAACATGGCCAGCCCATCGGAGCTGTGCCTTGCACAGCATGGTGTGGATGCTTGTCATGCCAGCCTGACTGAGCACCACTGTGTTCGGTTCCTTGTCCGGCCAACTGATCTTCAGCAGTTTTCTTAGGGAGCTCATGTGGAAGTGGTTGAGTTTTTTTTTAACATGTCGGCTATACACAGTCAATGTTTCACCAGCGTAGAGGAGGGTGGGTAGAACCACCGCTGAGTAGACTTTGAGTTTGGTTGCAAGCTTAATGCCTCTCCTATCCCAAACATTTGAGCGGAGTCTGCCAAATGCTACACTGGCTTTGGCAATCCTGAAGTTGACCTCGTCGTCTATGTGGACTGCTTGTGTTAGGGTGCTGCCGAGGTATATGTATCTATCCACATTTTTGAGCTTTTGGCCACTGACAGTAATGGATGGTTCCAGATAGTCTTTTCCCGGAGCTGGCTGATGCAGAACCTCAGTCTTGTTGGTGGAGATGGTTAGCCCAAAGTTGGTGCACGCTGTGGAAAAGAGGTCAATGCTATATTGCCTGCCTCTGTACTGGAATTGAGGGCACAATCATCTGCAGACAAAAAGTCCTGAATGTATTCAACTTGGACTTTGGTCTTGGCTTGCAGCCTCCTCAGGTTAAACAACTTCCCATCCAGACGGTATCAGTGACCGACTCCCACATCGCTGTCCTTGAAAGCATCCATAAGCATGGCAGAGAACATGAGGCTGAAGAGAGTGGGGGCTAACACGCATCCTTGTTTCACACCATTCGTAACCTCATAGGGTACGGAATAGTTAGCCTGGTCCTGGAGTCTAGCAAGCATGCCATAATGAAATTGTTTCACCATTTCAATGAGGAGTTCCGGACATCCAAATTTGGCCATGATTTTCCAAAGGCCTTCCCGGCTGACGGTGTCGAATGCCTTTGTTAGGTCTACGAAGGTGACGTATAGCTGGACATTTTGTTCCTGACACTTTTCTTGCATCTGCCTAGCAGCGAAGATAATGTCAATGGTGCTTCTCTTCTTTCTGAAACCACACTGACTTTCTGGCAGTAGGCCATGATCAAGGTGCTCTCTGAGTCTATTCAGCAGAATCCTGGCAAGAACCTTTCCTGCGATACATAGTAGAGAGATTCCTCTATGGTTGTCGCAGTATTGGCGATTTCCTTTGCGTTTGTAAATGTGGATGATAGATGCATCTTTGAATTCCTGGGGTATACGTTTCTGCTTCCACATCCCACAAAACATCTCTGTTAGTCTTTCCACTAGCTTAGGCCCATGGTCACACGCTCTGGTCACACGGACATCCTGCCTGTCACTCCTACGGACCAAGATGTAATCAATCAGATGCCAATGCTTAGACCGTGGGTGCATCCAGGTTGTTTTGTTCCGGTTGGGCAAACGGTAGACTGTATTGGTGATCAGGAGATCATATGGAACACACTTGTAAATTTCCACTGGAATGGAGTCCCGGCTCCCGGAGCTTTCCCACTAGACAGAAGCTCAATGGGCCTTATGAGTTTCCAGCACTGATGGAAGGTCAGCCAATCTCTCATTTATCTCCACCTGGGGTAGGCTGTTGATAGCTTCATCATTGATGGAAGAGGGTCTGTTTAGAACACCGACAAAGTGTTGAGCCCAGCGCTCCAGTATCTTCTCCTTCTCGGTTTTGAGTGTGCTGCCATCAGTGATCAAGATTGCGGCAATGCCTGAGGTTACTGGGCCATAGACATCACGAAGAGCACTATAGAAATGTTTCATGTCATGTCTGTCGGCAGCAGACTGAAGATCATCAGCCTTTCGGCTCAGCCATGTGTCCTGCATCTCGCGCAGTTTTTTCTGCACCGCTTGGCGGACTCTGCTGAAAGCATCTTTCTTTGCTGAGGACTTTGGATCAATGCTGACCGCACGCTGGAGACGGTGCTTGTCCTCTAGCATGGACTGTATTTCTTCACAGTTCTCATCAAACCAGTCTTGGTGCTTTCGCGCAGTGACGCCAATAGTTTCAGATGCAGTAGAATACACTAACTGTTTAAAGGCCGCCCAACATTGCTCTATGTCATTGGTATCAGAATATGTAGTTTCTAGCTTGCTTGTCAGCGCGTCAGACAGAGCTTGCTCAACGTTGCAGTCTTTCAGCCTTGAGACATTGAGGCTTTTTTGGGACTCTAATTCCCTTCATCTTGGACATCAATAGCCTGTGGTCTGTCCAGTAGTCAGCGCCACACATCGCTCTGGTCACACGGACATCCTGCCTGTCACTCCTATGGACCAAGATGTAATCAATCAGATGCCAATGCTTAGACCGTGGGTGCATCCAGGTTTTGTTTTGTTCCAGTTGGGCAAACGTCAGACTGTATTGGTGATCAGGAGATCATATGTCGCGCACATCCTCAAAAGCCGATGTCCATTGCTGTTACAGTTGCCAATGCCATGTCTACCAATAACTCCCTCCCACGCGATTTGGTCCGAGCCAACTCGGGAATTAAAATCACCAACAATAATCAGTTTATCTGACTTTGGTACTGAAGCAATCAGAGCTTCCAGATCCTGGTAGAACTTGTCTTTGACTTCCTCCGACTTGGTCATGGTTGGTGTATAGACACTAATGAGTGTGGCTTGCTTTCTTCCAGGTAAAGGTAGATTCAGCGTTATTAGCCGGTCATTACTTCCCTTTGGTAAGCTAGAGAGCTTATTCACCAGACTCGTCTTGATAGCAAACCCAGCTCCAGATTCATCGCTGTCCTGTCTACACCAAAAAAAGGAGTAGCCAGCTCCAACTTCAGTCAACTAGCCCTCGTCGGCCAAGCGGGTTTCACTCAGGGCTGCTATATTGTAGCGAGCAAGCTCTCTTGCAATCAGGGCGGTTCTTCTCTCTGGTCTGTCAGTCTCTGCACGATCCAATAAGGTGCGTATGTTCCACGCACCAAGAGTGAGGGAAACCTTTTGGGTTTTCTTTTCGTTTCGACCGCGAGAATGGGATTCCCTCCAGCTGTGGTAAGCTGGTCAGGGTAGATGAAGCAGGCTATTTTTAGGGCACCTTTTCTAGCCCCTTCCTCAGGCTACGGAGATAAGCAGCGCTATCCTAAAGAGGGCTGCTTAGTCGCTCAGACGGCTGCCGAAATCCACTTCTCCTTCAGGTCAATGGAAGACAACCCTATGGCCTGAGCCGCCTGCGTGCAGGTCTGGTACTATGGCTGCCAGTGCATCCACACCTGAAACGACGCAGATCGCCCATCGCCGCAGGACTTGAGTAGGGGTGATGACCTAAATGACTTGCGCGTTAGTTGGATTAAAGTGAGGGAGAGTTGCACTACGTTAGCCTCACTCTCTCGTCCAGGCCACATTTAGTCCAGTGGCGAGACGTAGTCTAGACGGCTGGAATAGAGACTGGATGCAGTGGATGACCAAGTTGTTCTACGTGTCTTGCTGTGCTCTTAGCGCTCCACGTCGCTTTGCTGGGTCTGTCTTCCTGCCTGTTGACCAGTTGAAGGTTCCTCCGCACAGTCTGCTGGATCCAGTCTTTGCATGCTATGGGTGACAAGCCCAAAACTCACCGACGGTTTGAGACCCGTCACCTACCCTCAACCTGGTTTAGCCGGCCAGTCGAAGCCGTTTCCCGTGGTGTGGCTGCTCGCGACAACAGCTTCTTGGAGCCACAGGTGAGAGCTGAGCGCCATGTGGGGACCAAAGGTGGACTAGCTACCCCCACAGGAGTATGACTGCTACCTGCACCAGAGGTTCTACCCCTCCATAAGCACACCTTACAGGGAGAGCATCAAGAGAGAGAATAATGCGCGAGCATTTGTTCACGGGGGAGTATTACAGTCCTCAGACAGGAGTGTGGACCCTCATCACCCCCATGATGATCAGAAGGAGTGGACTTGGGCGTAGTCGCGTACAGTGGACACGTTTTCTTTCTCTTTCAGATTTATCATTTTTATTGTTCCTTTTTTGCTCTTTCTCTGTTATTTTTTTACATTTCTTTTCTTCTTTCTCTTTGTCTCTCACTTTCTTGCATTTTCCCTCTTGATTTCTGCTTTTCATTTTTTCTATTTAATTCTCGTTCCTATCTCTCTCTCATTCTCTATCATTCTCTCTTCCTCTCTCTCCCACACACATATATTTATCTCTCTATCATTCTGTCTCTCCTTTTCCTTTACTCCTTGTCATAATTTTAGGTCCTTTTTTCCTAATCCATGTTTTTCTCTTGTTTTAGTGTAGTGTAATTGAACCTGGTGTGTTTATAGTATTATCCGAGAGTCTCTCGCTGTGGATCTGCTGGTATTAATGCTGCACTCCATTGTATTCGAGCTCTGAAAGTACAGAACAAGTTTTCCAGCGTTCCGATCTAAAGGCGTTCCGGCTCAGAAATAATGGTGCATTCTGGGAGAAAGGTCCTATATCGGTGATAAACAAATGACTAAATAAATTACTTCAGTGTGTAAATGTAAAAACAAACAATAATAGAAATAATAATAATAATAATAACCTTTCTGTCTCAAATGATCTGCTTTGAAATAATCATTATAAAATAGTGGTCTTGATTAGTCCGGAAATTCGCATGCGTTATGCACTAAACTTACGACAAAAAAGCTACAAGTCAACAACGTCCAGTTTCATCATGTAGAAAATAACGTGAAGCGAATTCTGTTTAGCGTTGACCACGAGCACTGACGTGTCGTTGTGATGTCAGGTGTGTGTGTGTGTGAGTGTGAGATCTCAGGACGGTGGACGTTAACTGTTCCATCGCATCGTCTCCATGAGGGACGTTGTGGTTTCCGAATCTCAGTAAAATGGCTTGCAGCATAAGAAAGTAAACAAAAGGCGAATTCAGTAGTTTGACTGTTTCAGAATGTTTAATTTGATTCTCGAGAACAAAAGGATGCTGATGAAGGAGAGGCGCTATTTGTACTCAGACGTTGGCAAGAGGTTTGTGGGTTGCCCCTGGTGCTCCGTGAACTCTGAGGGACTCTTTAGGGATCGTCTCGGGGTGCGCGTACGTCGGTCATGTTAGGTAAATCAGACAGCACACAGCAGCTCAGAGAATGGCGGGAAATCTGCATGTTTTTCGACTGCATGCCATTCAGAAGTCTGCTCATCATAACACTCCACTTCAGACAAGATGGTATTGCGGTAATTCCTCCAACAATGAACAGGAGATCGTCCAGCACCGCAATGCCGAAAGTGGCTCCGCTGGATTTTCATGGCTGGACCTTTTTCTACACGTTGGTCTGAGGATTATACACCTCTACATCGCTTAGATCATTATTACCATCAAATCCCCCGACAGCTAAAACCTGTCCTCTGTGCGCACGACCACGCCCAGTCCACTCCTCCTGATCATCATGGGGGTGATGAGGGTCCACACTCCCATCTGAGGACTGTAATACTCCCCCGTGAACAAATACTTGCGCTTGTTAAACCCTCCGCATACGTACACTTTGCCGTTCAGTACTGTAGCGCTTGCTTCGCTCCTTCGTTCGTGCATCGGCCGGGATGCGCTCCACTTATATTCTCAGGTTCATATCGCTCAACTGTATTCAGAGTTCCATTGTCATTAGATCCTCCTATCGCATAGATACGACCGTCCAGCACACACACGCTCAGGTAAAGTCGGGCAGAGTGCATGGGGCTCACCTCAGCCCAGGTTCTGGTGATTGGGTCAAACCTTCTCACACTGTGGAGCGATTTCCCCTGTAGTCCTCCGATGCAGTACACAAAGCCGTTCAGATACACCGTGCCATGACAGGCTCGTGAACTCTCGTCGTTGCACGTGACGTTGACCCAGCGTGCCGCTTGCGTATCGTACGCTTCTATGGCATTGGTATACTACTATGACGCCAGCCACCGATGACCAGCAGAACGGCGCTGGGCAGGCGGAGTCTCGTGAGATCAGAGCTGAGAGAAAGGCTCGGGTTGAGGTCATCGGTGCCCATCAGAACGCTGGTGACAATCGGCTTACATGTCATGTCGTCCATCACTAAAACGTTGTTGCTCACATTGTTCATAAGGTAATCGTGCGTCAGTAGCCCCAGACGCACCTTGGGCAGCAACACTCCTATATGTGCTTTTCGTTTCCATGGCGCACGTTTGATCCACTGTAAGATGGCCTCGAACACCACACTCTCCTGTTTCACGCTCAGTTCGTCCTTCTCGATGATCTCGCTCAGCTGCTCGACCGTCAGGTCCAGGAACTCCTCAGAGAGGCGCACCATTTCCTCAAAGTTGTGCAAGATAAACAGGAAGGCCTGCTGCTTCAACTTCTCACAGAAGTAGGAGTGAGCAAAATGCCAGATGTTAAGGCAGTTCTCTGGACGCAGCTGAGCCTTCAGGAACGTGCAGCACTCGTTCACCAGGCTGCTCACCAACAGTTGATCAGCAGCGATCAGCAGCTGACACACGTTTTTCTCCATGATGTTAACACGTCTTATATACACGTACTCCACGATCAGCTCCATTATCTCGGCAGAAATGTTAGGGATGCTGTACCTGAGCTTATCAGTAGGGTACCAGCCGTGGGTGAAGAGAGCCATGAAGTACGGGCTGCAGCCGCACAGGATGATCTTGTGAACGTGGAACTCGGCGCCGTCCACCATGATGACTACATCACAGAGCTGCTTCTCTAACCGCAGCTCATTGAGGATGTTACAGGACATATGATCCACCTTCCTGTCCATTTCCTTCTCTTCTTCCCGTCAGGTCAGAGCTACTGAATACTGCTTTCATCTGAATGTGGATTGTGTTGATGCAGATCAGCTTTTATACTCGTGAATGTTCCGATTCTGGATTTCAGAATAATAACAGCTCATGATTCCAAGGTTCCAATTCTAATTCTGTAACCATACATACAGGATGCAGTGAACCTGACAGAAACTTGCAGTTCAGGATCAGACTCTGTGAAATGCTTTAAAAACAACTTTAAATCCTGCGCATGTCCAAAATGCACACGTCCGGCGTAAAGAACCGTTTATTTATCTGGGAAAAATGAATTTCCCAAATGGAATGAATTCTACATTAAAATTATTAAATATGGATGATGAAATAGTTAATAATGACTGTATATCTATTTATTTATTTGTTTAATAGCTTTATAGATAGAGATAGATGAATGTTTATACAGATAAAGATTACCTTTCCAGCTTTTTGGTGAGGAAAGTAATTAAACTTAGCCGTTTTCATCAGAAATAAATTCTGCACTGATGACCGCGTCAAGTTTTGACGCCATGACATTTGAAATGAAATGCTAATAATGTTCTTTTACTCGTGTGGCCTATGTATGTTTTATTACAGATATTATTTTATTACGAAAAGTGTCATAGAATATTTTACATCATTACACTACACACTCTAACACTTTTTTTCATGCTATAGAGAGAATTAAGGATGAAGATTTCTAACAAGTTCGATGAATAAATATTTGATCCAAAGAGAGGTGTAGAAAGGAACTATTTCTCAATGTTCTATAAGAATCATGACCACATGTCCTGAAATTATTTATTGCTACGGATTAAACCGAGATTATTTCCAGGGTAGAGCGCTTTCCCAGGAGGTTAAACCAGTGTTTTATAGAAATTTGGGTTCTTCTTTTCCAGTTCAGTAGTTTAATCTTTTTAACTGGCTACACTGTTTTATTCTTTTGTTTGTCTGTTTTGAGCTTATTGTAATTGATTTTGTGTCACGTTTTGGTGGGGAAGGGGCACGGAGGCAAGAGCAAGCGGCGGACGCAGCGTAGAGACGATGATAATGCAGAATCGTAAACGAGTAACAGGCAGGGGTCAGGCGATTGTACGAACAGAGTAAGGAGGGCAAGACGAAGAGCGGAAACAAAGGTCGAGGTAACGAGGTAATCAAAGATAATCGGATGGCTTGGTAACGCAGAGAAAGAGGTTCACTGAGCGTATACTTCGCAATGCAACTCTGTGACTGGCAAACCTAAGTAGCCGTGCTTGAGTGTGAGTCTGTGATTAGTGACAGGTGTCTTGGATCAGAACTCCGGGGATGGAGAGCGTATGCGTGCCTGAGTAGCACGCGTTGCATCTTGGGATTTGGAGTTCTGATCCGGCTGAGCTGTGACAGAACCCCCCCTCAAAGGGCTCACTCGGGAGCCACGTTCTTCTTAGGTCTCCCCCGGGGGCGGGGGGCCGGGAGGTCAGGATGCGAGGCATGAAAGTCACTAATGAGTTGCGGGTCGAGGATGTCCTGCTTTGGAATCCAGCAGCGTTCCTCAGGACCGTAGCCCTCCCACTCGACCAAGTATTCCAGCTTACCCCTCCTGTACCTGGAACTGAGGATGTCCTTGAGACGGTAAGCTGGTTGCCCTTCGATATCCAGGGGAGGCGGAGGCATCTCAGAGGGCACATCAGATGCTAAGGGTCCGGGAACGACTGGTTTCAGGCGTGAGACGTGGAAGGAAGGGGCGACGCGGCTATGCCGGGGTAGTTGCAGCCGGTGCGTGACCTCATTGATGCGTTTCAGGATCTTTAAGGGGCCCGTATATCTCTGTGCGAGCTTCTTGCAGCTGTGTGGTTGCCTCAGGTCCCTTGTAGACAACCATACCCGATCACCGGGTTGGTAACTTGGCTGGTTGCTGCGGCGACGGTCGACTTTGCGCTTGTACGAGTCGGTGACCCGTGTCAGACGTCGATGGGTGTCTGCCCATACCTGTTCACTCCGCTCAAACCACTGATCGACTGCGGGTGAGTCAGTGACATCTGCATTCCACGGGAACAGAGGGGGTTGATACCCCAGTACGCACTGAAACGGGGTGAGATTAGTTGCTGAATGACGTAACGAGTTCTGGGCATATTCGGCCCATGGCAAGAACTTGTCCCAATCGCCGGGATTGGCTGCGCAAAAGGTGCGGAGGAAACGGCCCAATTCCTGGTTGACTCGTTCCACTTGGCCATTGGACTGTGGGTGATATCCTGAGGTGAGGTTTACCGTGACCCCCAAATTATACATGAAACTGGTCCAGACATGGGATGTGAATTGGGGACCCAGATGTCACAGATGATCTCCTCCGGGATGCCGAAAATACCTGAAGACATGGGTGAACAGCAGCTCGGCAGTCCCAAAGGCAGTGGGTAAGGCGGGTAGAGGGATGAAGCGTACCGATTTTGAGAACCGGTCCACTATAACCAGGATGGTGGTGTTGCCCTGGGATTCGGGTAAGTCTGTCACAAAATCCACTGCAATGTGAGACCATGGGCGTTCCGGAATTTGTAGGGGCTTGAGCTTGCCCATGGGAAGCGTTCGGGGGACCTTATTCTGTGCGCAGGACGAGCATGATGCCACTATTCTGTGGATGTCCTTCTGCATGTTGGGCCACCAGTATTTCTCCCTTAGTAGGAGGTACGTTCGCTGTGCTCCAGGGTGACCTGTGCCGACGGTGGTGTGTGCCCAGACGACGGTAGCCTGGCGGTGTTCCTCGGGTACAAACTGTCGGCCTGCGGGACATGCTGTGGGAATACGAGACGAAGGGATGTTTTCTAGTTCTTTGTCCAGTTCCCATTCAAGGGTGCTGACGATATACAAGGGGTGAACAATGTATTCTTCCTGGTCCTTGTTAACTTCCGGGTGATCCAGACGGGAGAGGGCATCGGCCTTAGTGTTCTTTGACCCAGGTCGGTAAGACAACGTGAACTGAAACCTGGTAAAGAACAGGGCCCACGGGCCTGCCGCGGTGTTTGCCTTTTTGCAGTGTGCAAGTACTCCAAGTTTTTATGATCGGTAAAGATAACAAAGGGGTGTGCCGCTCCCTCTAGCCAATGACGCCATTCTTCGAGAGCTAACTTTACTGCCAGGAGTTCTCTGTTACCCACGTCATAATTTCTTTCAGACGGTTATCTCCGAACCTTTGTGAGAGTACCGCTCCTACCCCAGTTTCAGAAGCGTCCATCTCCACGACGAATGGTCTGGATGGATCGGGATGCTTGAGAACAGGCGCTGTAGTGAAGGCGTTCTTGAGCTTCTCCAGGGCATTCTGGGCTGCTGGGCCCCATGACAGGTGCTTGGGTTTTCCCTTTAACAGAGAGGTCAAGGGATGCGCAATCCTGCTGAAATTGCGGATGTACCGCCGGTAAAAGTTGGTAAATCCGAGGAACCTCTGTAATTCTTTCACAGTCCTGGGTGGAGGCCAATTCGTGACTGCTCGAACCTTTCCTGGTCCATGGTGACCCCTTTAGGGCTAATGATGTATCCCAGGAAGGAAATAGTGTCTCTGTGAAACTCACACTTCTCCGCTTTGATGTACAGTTGATTCTGGAGTAACCTCCTCAACACCTGGCGGACATGGTGAATATGTTCCTCCCTTGACTTGGAATAGATCAAAATGTCGTCGATGTAAGCTATGACATTTCTTCCTAGCATGTCACGCAGCACGTCGTTGATGAGACACTGGAAAACCGAGGGCGCGTTGGATAGCCCATACGGCATAACAAGGTACTCATAATGGCCAGACGTGGTACTAAACCCGGTTTTCCACTCGTCCCCCTCACGAATCCGGATGAGGTTATAGGCACTGCGCAGATCCAACTTGGTAAAAATGGTGGCTGAGCGTAACTGTTCCAGGGAAACAGGGACCAGAGGTAACGGGTAGCGATACTTTACGCAGCACTGGTTGAGGCCTCGATAATCGATGCAGGGCCTGAGACCTCCTCCTTTCTTCTCCACGAAGAAAAACCCTGCTGAAGCTGGGGATGTGGATGGACGTATGTAGCCCTGGTGCAAAGCCTCTTGGATATATTCTTCCATGGCCTTCTGTTCAGTTAGGGATAGCGTTCAGTTAGGGATAAACTCTCCCACGTGGGGGTGTAGCACCTGGTAATAGGTCGATCGTGCAGTCGTAGGGCCTGTGAGGAGGGAGTTCACTAGCCTTCACCTTGCTGAAGGCTTCACGAAGGTCATGGTATTCGGGGGGAATTTGGAGGAGCTTCTTCTCCTCTGGGTTTTCTATGGAAGTGGTTGCCACCGTGGACGGCCGGGGTTCGTAAACAATGGTGCAGGCAATGGGGTGGCCAGCGCGCTGCATTCTCTCTGCGAGACCAAGAGATCTGAGGGTTGTGAAGGTCCAACCAGGGCAGACCGAGGACCACTGGGTGACGTGCGGATACTGTGACGTGAAAGATGATCTGTTCCTGATGAAGAGCACTGGTATGGAGAACGATGGGTTCAGTGCAGTGGGAGATGAGTCCGTTTCCCACGGGGGTGCCGTCAATAGCTTGGATACGACGCGGGATGAGGAGAGGACGGATGTGGATGTTGTGCTCTAGAACGGTGGTCTGATCAATGAAGTTTCCTGCCGCTCCCGAGTCAATCAGCGCTTCTAGGACACAAGATATACCTGAGTAATCGAGTCGGATCTTCTGCAGATTGAACAGAAGGGCACATTCCTGATTCAACAGTCAAACCTGGTTGCGGATCTTTGGGGACGGTTTGGTTCCCTTGGACAGCCGGACGCTTGAGGGGGCATTGCTGAATGAAGTGTCCCTCCCCTCCGCAGTAGAAGCAGCGAAGTTCGCGGCATCTTCGCTCCCTCTCCTGTGTGCTGATCTTGGCACGACCCAGCTGCATGGGCTCTGCGGGAGGTGCAGGTTCTGGAACCGCCACCAGAGGGCACACGGAGTTGCATCTTAGGATTTGGAGTTCTGATCCGGCTGAGCTGTGACACTTTGTGTGTTTTTGTTTTCTTCTTGTATGAGCTGAGTGCTTCTTGAGGCTGGGGGCATTCTTTGCAGCACCTTTGGGCTTTACTTAATTAAGGGACGTCATTATTGCGGTGTTTATTTGCAGTGAACTCTGTGGGTATGATTCTGATTAGTGGGGTGCTTTTCCCTTTTGTATAGCCGGTGTTGTCGTACTAGCCTGCCCTTCATACAGGAAGCCTCAGTCCTCCTATGATTATTGTTACTGCTTGATTATGTTGGCTGCTCCTTTTTAAAGTAGTTCTTGGCCAGTCTTTTTAACATGACAATAAAATGTATTTTTGTATGGAAACCCATGCCTCTTACCTGTTCTAAGTGGAACGTACTTGCGTGTCCTTGTTTGGGTTATTTTCCCTGTTCATTCGCGGTGACGTAGTTGGTTTTAAACGAGCCCCACGGGCAACATCGCAACAGCTGGCGTAGTTGTCAGGATATCCACGGAGTGTTTGGCCACATCGCTACACAGAAATGATATTTTCCTGTAATGTTAGTCTAAGAAAAACATGGTGATATTGTTGATGATAAAAAAATATATATATATATGGCCCGAGACTGTTGCATGACACAGCTGATTAAGGAGGTAAAAACAAACTAAACTATTTTTCATCTTTAATAAAACAAACATAAAAGGCATTAATTATAGAGTCTGCACCAGAATGTTTTTTTAATTAAATAATATTTAATTATATCATTTTTATATTAGGAAATTATTTACAATTCACTATAATTGCTAAACATATCATTTTTAAATGAAATAAAAGAATAAAAAAAGATGCTCACTGGAGAATTTAATCTGTGGTATTGTGTAAAGGGTTTGTAAAGATCTATCAGAGGCATTTAGAAAAGCTAATAGCCTCTGGTTTATGTTAAATTACACTCTGCATCTTTTCTTAAAAACAGCCGTAAATTGATTCTCCATAAGTGTCTTAGACACTTTACATGAAAGAGTTCATTTACTGTGAATTTAAATTATAAACAGGGATGAACTCACCAGGTCTTCACAGCTTTGCCCTCGGTAATACTGTTCGGTTCCTGGAAACTGGAGGCCATTTATAACAGCTCTTCCAGGTTGTTAGAGATGAGATGCAGCCTGTTACCTTCAAAAGCAAACACCTTCCCGTCCTCACACACCATCAGCACCAGCTCATCAAGAAGATTCCATAGTCATTTAAAAAAATGATTATTATTATTATGATGATTAAACCAGCCACGGAGCCATGGATCTACACAAGTCAGTGAGTTTCTGCTCAAAGTTCTTTTTTCAGCTGCGTCTGCCAGCCTTTTCTGCTCGAACGCTGCCGCACCGGCATTGATTTGACTGCGCCAAGCGGATCTATCAGCAGCGGCACTCTCCCAACTGCCAGGGTCAATGCCAAATTTCTTCTGCGATGCCTTAAGGGTGTCCTTGAACCTCTTATATTGAACACCGTGAGATCTCTTGCCTTGCTGTAGCTCTCCATAGAACATCTTCTTGGGTAGGCGTTCTTCCGGCATGCGGACAACATGGCCAGCCCATCGAAGCTGTGCCTTGCACAGCATGGTGTGGATGCTTGTCATGCCAGCCTGACTGAGCACCACTGTGTTCGGTACCTTGTCCGGCCAACTGATCTTCAGCAGTTTTCTTAGGGAGCTCATGTGGAAGTGGTTGAGTTTATTAAACATGTCGGCTGTACACAGTCCATGTTTCACAAGCATAGAGGAGGGTGGGTAGAACCACCGCTGAGTAGACTTTGGGATAGGAGAGGCATTAAGCTTGCAACCAAACTCAAACATTTGAGCGGAGTCTGCCAAATGCTACACTGGCTTTGGCAATCCTGAAGTTGACCTCATCGTCTATGTGGACTGCTTGTGATAGGGTGCTGCCGAGGTATATGAATCTATCCACATTTTTAGCTTTTGGCCACTGACAGTGATGGATGGTTCCAGATAGTCTTTTCCTGGAGCTGGCTGATGCAGAACCTCAGTCTTGTTGGTGGAGATGGTTAGCCCAAAGTTGGTGCACGCTGTGGAAAAGAGGTCAATGCTATATTGCATGCTTGCCTCTGTACTGGAATTGAGGGCACAATCATCTGCAGACAAAAAGTTCCGAATGTATTCAACTTGGACTTTGGTCTTGGCTTGCAGCCTCTTCAGGTTAAAAAACATCCCATCCAGACGGTATCGGAGACCAACTCCCACATCGCTGTCCTTGAAAGCATCCATAAGCATGGCAGAGAACATGAGGCTGAAGAGAGTGGGGGCTAACACGCATCCTTGTTTCACACCATTCGTAACCTCATAGGGTACGGAATAGTTAGCCTGGTCCTGGAGTCTAGCAAGCATGCCATCATGAAATTGTTTCACCATTTCAATGAAGAGTTCCGGACATCCAAATTTGGCCATGATTTTCCAAAGGCCTTCCCAGCTGACGGTGTCGAATGCCTTTGTTAGGTCTATGAAGGTGATGTATAGCTGGACATTTTGTTCCTGACACTTTTCTTGCATCTGCCTAGCAGCGAAGATCATGTCAATGGTGCTTCTCTTCTTTCTGAAACCACACTGACTTTCTGGCAGTAGGCCATGATCAAGGTGCTCTCTGAGTCTATTCAGCAGAATCCTGGCAAGGACCTTTCCTGCGATACATAGTAGAGAGATTCCTCTATGGTTGTCGCAGTATTGGCGATTTCCTTTGCGTTTGTAAATGTGGATGATAGATGCATCTTTGAATTCCTGGGGTATACGTTTCTGCTTCCACATCCCACAAAACATCTGTTAGTCTTTCCACTAGCTTAGGCCCATGGTCATATGCTCTGGTCACACGGACATCCACCCTGTCACTCCTACGGACCAAGATGTAATCAATCAGATGCCAATGCTTAGACCGTGGGTGCATCCAGGTTGTTTTGTTCCGGTTGGGCAAACGGTAGACTGTATTGGTGATCAGGAGATCATATGGAACACACTTGTAAATTTCCGCTGGAATGGAGTCCCGGTTCCCGGAGCTTTCCCACTAGACAGAAGCTCAATGGCCTTATGGGTTTTCAGCACTGATGGAAGGTCAGACAATCTCTCATTTATCTCCACCTGGGGTAGGCTGTTGATAGCTTCATCATTGATGGAAGAGGGTCTGTTTAGAACACAGACAAAGTGTTGAGCCCAGCGCTCCAGTATCTTCTCCTTCTCGGTTAGGAGAGTGCTGCCATCAGTGCTCAAGATTGTGGCAATGCCTGAGGTTACTGGGCCATAGACATCACGAAGAGCACTATAGAAATGTTTCATGTCATGTCTGTCAGCAGCAGACTGAAGATCATCAGCCTTTCGGCTCAGCCATGTGTCCTGCATCTCGCGCAGTTTTTTCTGCACCGCTTGGCGGACTCTGCTGAAAGCATCTTTCTTTGCTGAGGACTTTGGATCAATGCTGACCGCACACTGGAGACGGTGCTTGTCCTCTAGCATGGACTGTATTTCTTCACAATTCTCATCAAACCAGTCTTGGTGCTTTCGCGCAGTGACGCCAATAGTTTTTATTTTTTAATTTTATTTTATTTTGTTTTTTAAATTAATTAATTAATTAATAATGATAATTATAATAATTATTATTGTTATTGTTATTATTATTATTTTTTCTCAATTAAATATTTGGGGAAGGGAGGGGAGAAAAGGTAAATGAATCACATGAATATGAAACACATGAAAATGAATTATATGTAAATTAATTACATGAATATGAATCACATGAAAATGTATCATATGTAAATGAATCACATGAAAATTAATTACATGTAAATTAATCACATGCATGAATATGAATCACATGAATCACATGAAAATGAATCACATGAATGAATATGAATCACATAATGAATTACATGTAAATTAATTACATGAATATGCATGAATATGAATCACATGGAAATGTATATGAATCACATGAAAATTAATTACATGTAAATGAATCACATGCATGAATATGAAATACATGAAAATGAATGAATTGGCGCCGATTTCTGAGCTTAAACATGCGCCTTGACTTCCGCTATTTCAGCCGGGGAAACGCTGCAAATCGGGTAAAACAATATTTAAAAATTCGAACTCCACAGCGGATCAGTTCCTGGACTGTGTGCCGATCGAGCCAGCGTGTTGGATTCGTTTAATGATTTCTTTTTCTTTCTTTTTTTGTTATCGTTTCCTGCACGGTCCGAGTTTAGCGACGCCCAATGACATGATGTTTTAGCCGGGTAAAGTTGATCCAGCGTGTTGGATTCGTTTGGAAGCGGTGAATTCTTTTATTTTGAACACTTTAGCCGCCCAGTGAGGAGTCTCTGAGGTGTCTGAGTGGGATCTGCACCCAGTGGATTGCTAACCGCCGTTAAAAACAAAAAGAACACGAATCTCTGCTACTACTCTTTTGGATGATCATAGCATTTTTATTATATTTCGTCAGGACAATCGGTAAGCTCCCATGTTTATATTGTTCAGTTTTACCGTTTGTTTTGGTCGTTAATTGCTGGATTAAACCGCTGAATCGCTCTTCTCTGACTGGAAAGGAACGTTTGCTTCCCGTTTCCTGTATGTTGTTATTATAGCGCACCGGAAGTACTTTATGATTGCCGGAGACGCTACCGCGTGGTTAAAGCGCTGAGGACTGTATAGCAGGCTTTTATGGTTTGCTGCGTATTTTGTGGATACATTTGCCAGTTTTTTTTTAAAGCTATCTATAGCTAAATACATGAACGTGTAGCTGATTCACACATGGAGCAATTAGAAGCTGCGGGAGGAAAATCTGCTCCAGTTAAGGAGTCTTTTGAGAAGCGGTATGAGATCGGAGAGGTGATGTCTAGCGGTGGATTTGCTAATGTGTTTTCGGGAAAGCGAATATCCGATGGGTTAGAGGTTGCAATCAAACAACTGTTCCATCCCCTCACTGTGAAATTTAGAAATAATTGAGGAAAACAACAATGCTCACAGTCTTCCAGTGCATCAGGCACAAAGTCGTTGGACTATTCCGACTTTTTAAGGATCTTTCCGGCATCGGCGAACAGCAAAGCCCCCACCAAACAGGACAGGTTGAAGGCAGGGTTTCCGGGCGATTGTATCTTCTACGACAAGTGGCGTGCCTCCCAAAAGGCCAAAAGACTGGAAGAGCTGCTGGGTAAGTACCCTGATCCATAAATACCACTACCAAAATGAATGAACAATTTTTTTGACAAGGGAACAAATCTGTGCTTTCCACCCACAAGCTCAAATCGTTTCTGTTGTGATTTGTTCCTTTCGATAACTGACGTGTGACTTAAGTTATTTTATTCTTCATTCTAGTGGGCTTTTTCCCCGCAAACCCCAAGAAAATTCTGTGAAATAAGCCATTCTGAAGGCGGGTTGGATGAACAACTGTCCGAAACCAGTGGACATTTTGGCGGCCTGGAAACCAGCCACCAAACTGGTCATCGAGACTGATGAGGACATCTGCCAGAACGTGCCTCAGCAGACATGGAAAGGCCTTGCCATCAAAGATTTTGGTGGAGAGAAAGTGCTAGGTAAAAAAAAAATATTTATATTCATGTATATTATATTGTATTATTTTTTTTATTAGTGATAAGGGGAGAATATATTATTATTATTGTTGTTGTTATAAATGGTTTTTCTATTTGTAAATTATATTACAACCTAACAGAAAACATTAAAACTAAACACTGTTTGTAAACCTGTTGGTTGTGTTTTTTTCATCTGATGCATATTGTTTTTCACTCTTTTGCAGGAGTTGTTGCAACCCAACCCTTTTCCAAGGGTGACATCGTGTGTGATTACCATGGGAAGGTAATCACTTATGCCCAGGGAAAAGCCATGCTGCAGGATCTACAGGATGATGCAGGGTACCTGTTTTTCTTCAGGGCCGGCCAGAGGCATCTCTGCATCGACGCCCAGACATTTCCCTGTGAATGCCACCCCTCTGCAGACACTGTAGGCAGAAGGGTGAATCATTCATCCAAACAAGCCAACCTGTGTCCGGAACATTACGTTTTGAAGGTAAATGGACAGGACGTGGACGTCATCCTCTTCAGAGCCCTGCGGAACATCAGTGTGGACACGGAACTGAAATTTGACTATGGGGTCAAAAGGAAGTCCTTCCGAGGAGAGGGCCAGGATCTGCAATGGCTAGATGAGTGATGTTGCTCATCTATCGCCGCTACTGCACGGCGCTTTTGGGGTTACGTCACTTATTTAAAAGATTAATTAATTCTTTAAATAGTTATTAGAGTTAGGGGTTAGAATAGATAACAGAATAGAGCTGAGAATTAGGAGTTGGCAGAGAAGCTTACCCTTGGCTGCCCCGTTGGACGTTGATGGTACTGAGGATTCACCCGTGCAGGCAAGGACGCAGATAAGACCCATGTTTATATAATAACCTGTTTGATAACAGTGTGACTAAATAAATGTGTATCACATTGAATGCGGTCATAAATGTGACTCTGATCGTTTTGATCATTGCAATTGATTTGCATGTAATTAGGACTGCTTCAAAAGGAGAAATAATAAATCTAGAGTATCTGAAAAGCCTAATTCTCTGTAGACTATTACTAAGAATTTTTTTTCATCCGCTTTTGCAGAAAACGTGTGTAAGTAAGTAATATCATACATGTTTTAAATGGTTTTGGCGCCATTTTATGAGCTTAATCATGCGCCGTGACTCCCGCTGTTTAAGCCGGGGAAACGGTGATTTAGACAATCAAACGCGGATTAGTTCCTTGACTGTGTCCCTAACGCGCCAGCGTGTTGGATTCGTTTGGAAGCGGTTAATTATTTTATTTTAAATCTGTCCCACGAACAAATTTTTGATATATCGGTTTCTGTACGGTCCGACTTTAGCGACGCACAGCTGGCCCGTTTCAAAACAACGTGTTGTCCAGGTAAAGTTTATCAGAACAAATGTTTATATTAATCAGTTTTACTGTTTTTGATGCTTTTTTGTCGAATAAATCGCTAAATATTCCCTTTATAAGTAGTCCTTCCACACCTACAGTGCTGTGGGTGCTGTGTCCCTCTGAGGCTGTGACGACCTGCCCGTGGTAGTCACACACCACCTCACCAGCCAGAAATCTTCGGGTGGCAACGACGCCCTTGCCCTTCCCTCCATCTTCTGTCACAACAAGTCCTTTCCACCTCTGGGTCCTTGTCAGTCTCCGGATCTGTTTAACGTCCAATGCTGTGTTCACGGATCCGTGGGGCTTCCATTCTGTTACGAACTGGGCTGCACTGGGTATGTTGCTCCCCATCCCTGATCAGAGATCCACTTGCTGACCTTTTCCTCACTGGGCAGATGAGGGCCAAAGCGCGCTATCAGGAAAACATGGAAAGATTTTGTTAGTTGAGACAATAAGTCACAACTATGACCATAGCATGTCGCTTGTTAAACATCTTTTGAGATTATATATATTATATGTATGGGTTCGAATTCGGTGTTCGATGGAGTAAGACGTGAAGTTTGAGTCTCCTGCTGATTTCGATCAAAAATTGTAATTAATTAGCACTTTCTTTTGTAATATAATCTTTTTATAAATAATTTATATATAAAATATTATATACATAGTATATTTTGACTTATTCTACTTCGTTTCCTTATTTGTACTTTTAACTCGGTGGTTAAAGATGTCGGGGAAAAACTTGAAAACCGGTGGTAGCATTCAGACAAAACTGAGGTCTGGAGGGCGCACCACGAGCGCGTCCTCCTCGTGAATCCGCAACCGCGCCTCCCAATCACCATGAACTCGCGCCCGCGCCTCCTGCCCAGGAATCCGTAGCTGCGCTCCCTTCCCCCTGTGAACCCGCGGTCACATCCGCGTCCCCGAGTGGTGGCTCTGACTTCGCCGCATTCAAGCTTGAGTTGCTGGCTGTAATGAGGAAGGACAATGCTGACTTGAGGAAGGAGTTTCAGGATCATCTGAAGCACCAGGAGACTATCCATGAGAATCTTCAGAAGACTCTCAGTGATGCGCTGTCTACTATCCAGCTTGACCTGCAGGCCATGAAAACACAGCTGGCTAGCGATAAAGTCGCTACCAAGGCCACCATATCAACACTGAAAGGTACTGTGGGGGAAATGGGGCACATTCTGATATCGTTCATATGAAGACTACTATCGAGTCTCTCACTGCGACCGTGGCTCAATTAGAGAATAAATGTGAGGATCTGGAGTCGAGGTCACGGCGCAATAACATTAGGATAGTCGGAGTTCCAGAGGGCCCTGACACCTGTTCAACCGCTGCAGTAGCGGCCTTGTTAAAGGAGGCGTTTGGTCTGGAGAAGGAGCCGGTTCTGGACCGGTCCCACCGGACCCTTCAGCCGAAGCCGAAGTCTGGTGAACGACCACGAGATGTTGTATGCAGATTCCATTACTACAGTGACTGTGTTCATATTTTACGCCGCGCGAGAGAGCGCCAGCAGATTAAAGCGAGGGATCTGAACATCTCCGTGTTCCCTGACTACACAGTCAAGACAGCCCGGGCCCGGGCCGCGTTTAACGAAGTTCGGCGTCAACTTCGTGATATTGAGGGAGCTCGCTATGGAATACTTCATCCAGCTCGGCTTCGCATTACATATAATGGTGTCCAGAAGGACTTTATTTCAGCGGAAGAAGCAGCAGAATACGTTAAACTCTTAAAACCGGGGTGAACCGCATCACCTACACAGTGTAGTGTTCCTTATTTATTTATTTATTTATTTGGTTATTTATTTATTTTCTCTGATAATATTCTTTATTCTAATTTATTGTTTATTCCAATTTATTCTCTATTCTTTTTTTATTTTTAATATTTTGTAATTAATTAATAATAATGGTAATAATAATAATTATTATTATTGTTATTATTATTTTTTTCTCAATGAAATATTTGGGGAAGGGAGGGGAGAAAAGGTAAATGAATCACATGAATATGAAACACATGAAAATGAATTACATGTAAATTAATTACCTGAATATGAATCACATACATGAATATGAATCACATGAAAATGTATAATATGTAAATGAATCACATGAAAATGTATAATATGTAAATGAATCACATGCATGAATATGAATCAAATGAAAATGTATCATATGTATATGTATAATATATATGGTAAATGGTAAATGTGCACTTATATAGCGCTTTTATCTGGCGCCTCACCCTCCAGCGTCACTGGGCGCCGTTCGACAAGCCAGTTGTACGCTGCCTCAAAATCCATTCGCAGATCTGTCGTCTCTGCTTTCTGCTGGGCGGCACTGCGAGCAATGCTACAGGCAGCGCGGCTGGATTCCCCGTCTGATGGATCAGTGCTAAATAAAAATGTATATTTTAGAAGGAGAAGAGTATAAGACTAGTGTTCAAAGTGTGTGTTATATAATTTTTTGACACAATTGACACAATGCACAATTTGTAGACAAATATAAAACTAGCTTACCTCAACTGACCAGCCGACAAATCCAGGAGCTGACTAGCCCTCACGACGTTGTCTGCCTGCTTCATCCGGTAATGTTTCTCCGCTGTAGCAGTGGAATGTGTCAGATAGTCAACCACCAGAGACTTCTCGGTTTCAGTCAGACTCTTGGTGGCTGTCTCGAAGACCCTCCGTGCTGCCATACCTAAAGTTGACACCGTATATTAATTTTATGTTTATATTTATTTATATACATATAAAACACATCTATCCTCAGACCTCAGATGCCATGCATAGTGAAATGAATCATGATGGTCAGCTTACTTTTTGTGCAGCCGTTGGAGGTCATTGGAGGGATTGTGTATTCTTCCACTTGCGGATGAGATAAAGAATCTCTCTTCGGTCCCATCCGTAACTTCCCTGTTCCGTTTCTTGATGCAGGACTGAAGTTGTGGCCGCACACATGTGTAGTACAGCTCAAACCACTGTTTGCAGAGGAAAAATGAAAAGTAATTACATTCATTGACAACATTAAGACAAATTAATGGATCCTGTTTCTGACAGGAAAATAATTTCCAACTTACAGTATCCTCCTCCTGGGATAGGGCGAACATGGCCACTTGTTGAGCACTCGTCTTGACACCCACTACTGTGTATCCCGATGTAGTTTTCTTCTTGTTCAGCCACTCTGGAACCTACACAAAACAAGAGTATCAGGACGATTAATGTTGGTTAAGGCAAAAACATCAGATGATTCACTGTGAAATGTAGAAATAATTGAGGAAAACAACAGTACTTACAGTCATGTGCGAGACCACGCCTGGTCGTTGGAGGTGCTTCAGTATGACCAGTGCCTGGAGAAAGTACATATAATCCAAGCACTCGCCGGTGGTCAACTGTTTCTCAGAGAGCATCTTCTGACCGATGGCCAGGAAGTCTTCTTTGGCGGCCCTCAGCACAGCTGCGCAGTCATGCGTGGTCAGTTCTGCTTCTGTTGTTGACCTCTCGTGCCTATGAAAAAGATCATATTAGGATCATAATGTTATGTCACATTGCTCGCTTGTATTTGCTGTAATTTAAAAAAACAAATGGGTGCAAAAAGAAACTTGCCTTTTCTGGGAAATCTCCTTGCTGATATTCTTACAGCACCACTTCTGTAGCAGTCCGAGGAAGTCTATGAACAGTCTGTATGTAGGTCATTGTCATCATGCCTCAGGTTGGTGCTGATGGTCTGGTGTGTGAGGAATCTGTATAGAAAGAACAAGTATGTGCATGTATTCAAGCACAATTAAGTTTTCTGTGCAAAAGTTTGAATACGAAGAAAAAAGAAAACCACCAAATTCTACCAACCTTTTCAAACTTTTCATGTAATTAAGTTGCGTTTGCTTCGATAGCCCCACTCCAGTCAGCTCTCTGAAAAACTGCTGCGTCTTCTCTCTGTCCCTGACGAATTCCAGGGATGGTGCCCCGTGGGTCCATGTAACAAAGAAAACGTGCAACATTTTCAACCTGAAAAAAAAGGAAACGTTGGATGACCTTGTCATCATGACTAGTTCTCTGTGTGAAAATATTTTTCTTGGACGTAAAACTCAAAACATGTGGTTTTATGGTAGTGCTCACCTCCTGTTTAGGATTCTCATTTTGAAGGTCTCTCTGCAGGAATGAGAAAAACCCCCTCAGCAAAGCATGGTCGGTAGAGTGCTTCTTGTAAAGCCCCTTCTTTGTAATCAGCTTTCTTGCGGGACTCTTCCACTGCACATCACGGTAGTTATGGTTATAAAACTGAATATGTCGACCAGTTATACAGCATAGTAAGTAAAACCGGAGTGGGGGGACGGTGGGGTGGCGGAAATATACTGTGTATATCCTTTTGTCAGATTTTTCCTGCCTAGCTGAAGCTCATGCTCACTGCCATGGCTGGCCCAGTGGACGTTGATGGTACTGCTTTGAATATCTGATATTTTCACGCTGACATTTCGTGATCTTAAATCAATCAGTTTTCTAAGCGAGGATGCACCGTATTACAGTTGGATTTACATTAGACAATCGCTGTACATTCTATCTTCCCTCTTCTACTGCTCAAGAAATAAGCACACGAAAAGGACATAATGTGTATTGCCTTAATAATGTGTATTAAGTGGACATAGAACCAATACAACTGATTACATTTCGAATTTTTCTATGTCCACTCAATACACATTAATGCGTTACACATTATGTCCTTCTCGTATGTTTGTTTCTTGAGAAACAGACTGCAAAACTGAGAGCACAGATTGCACACAGCTTTTTCTTTCTTTATTTATTTTTCTGGCAACAGGGGGGCACTGTAATATCAGAAATTCGCTACAGTAAAGCTAAAACCCATTAAGTAAAGCTAGTAAACTGAGATTCTCACCATTGAAAGGTCTCTCCACTGCTTTCACTGGATGTTCCGCTGCCGACAGACGAGCGCTCGGACGGTTCACCGCCTTCCAACTCTGTTGGCTGTGTGGCTCTGGATGAGGATGGCCCCGACCCCTCAATGGTAGTAGGTAGGGGTGGGGGCACATCGATCACCACCAGAAAGCGACTCTCCAGTTCCTCTATCAGCCTTTCCAACACAGAAAAGAAGGTTTAGATTCCTGTAAATACATTTCAGACATATAGAGACCAGAAGTTTTTAAAGGACTGGAAAGATCTTCCACCTACCTGCTGACTGGGTCAGGAGGCAGCCACAATCTGACAGAGCCGGCCCACTCCAAACACCCTCCCTGTTGCCAGAAGCGCCCCGCCCCCCCCGCCCGCGCCCCCCCCCCCCCCCCCCCCCCCCCCCCCGCCTTGGCTTTTGTTCTCCCCCCCCCCCCCCCCCAGGCGCGCCCGGGGCCGCCCCCCGCCTCCCCCCGCAGACAGGGCAGTGTGTGGTGTTTTCCGAATGTTTTTTTTTTTTTTTTTTTTAAAAAAAAAAAACACTGGAAATAGAAAAAAAAAACACTTCTTTTAAAGCTTATTCAGCGAAACGTTTTTTCCAAGCCCTTGGAAAAGGGAGGATTTTTAAAATCAGTAGTTTCTACAGTTGCAAATAAATGTATCTTCACTTATGGAATGGGATCCATTGTTCAGTAATGCAGATTTATCCGGACGATGCAGGAAGGAAAGTCTAGGTCACACCTGATTCCACCTGTTCGGTCAGTTGATTTTGGCTTTCAGTAGATTCAGGTGTGGCTTCTGCTTGGTCGGAATGAAAACCTGCACCCACAACGGCTCTTTCCCGGATAAGGTTGGCCACCCCTGGTCTAGGGGATACAAAGAAGATAACAGTAACACAAGCAAATACAGTTATGTACACAGAATGTTAGAATCACCAAGCCAGTAAAACATTCAAATGCAGTAACAGAATAAGAATATAAACAAAACAGATTAGAAAATACATATGTTTATAAGTAATATAATTTTTTTAATTACCCTATTTAATTTAGATTAATTGCATTTTGTGCAATTAGATTATTTCCCCCCATTCAAGTATTTTGGTGGTGAGGATTGGGATGGGTTGAATATTTAAATAAAATTGTTTTTCTTACCTATTTTACTTTTAGATTTCCATTTTCTCTAGGCAGGAACAATCAGGGTGGGAAAAGGATATTCAGAGGCTGCCTGCACATCCTTAAGATCCTTAAGACAAAAGAGCATATTGGTGATGTTAGAATAGAGAATAGAATAGAGAATAGAATAGAATAGAGCTGAGAATTGGGGCTTTGCAGCGCAGCTTAAAATCGAGTTGATCTTTGAATGGGTCAAGGCCATCCCTTTGCTGCCCCCGTGGACGTAGATGGTACTGCAGAGCATTTCTGATATTTAATCATTGAGGATTATTCAACCGCAGCAAGGACACAGATAAGACATATGTTTCTACAATAACACATTTATGACCACATTCAATGTGATACACATTCATTTAGTCACACTGTTATCAAACGAGTTATTGTATAAACATATGTCTTATCTGTGTCCTTGCTGCGGTTGGATCAACTTTACCCGGCTAAAACATCATGTCATTGGGCGTCGCTAAACTCGGACCGTGCAGGAAACGATAACAAAAAGAAAAGAAAAAGCAATCATTAAACGAATCCAACACGCTGGCTCGATCGGCACACAGTCCAGGAACTGATCCGCTGTGGAGTTCGAATTTTTAAAACATTGTTTTACCCGATTTGCAGCGTTTCCCCGGCTGAAATAGCGGAAGTCAAGGCGCATGTTTAAGCGCAGAAATCGGCGCCAAGACCATTCATTCATTTTCATGTCTTTCATATTCATCAGAGTTTAGCGACGCCCAATGACATGATGTTTTAGCCGGGTAAAGTTGATCCAGCGTGTTGGATTCGTTTGGAAGCGGTGAATTCTTTTATTTTGAACACTTTAGCCGCCCAGTGAGGAGTCTCTGAGGTGTCTGAGTGGGATCTGCACCCAGTGGATTGCTAACCGCCGTTAAAAGCCAAAAAGAACACGAATCTCTGCTACTACTCTTTTGGATGATCATAGCATTTTTTATTATATTTCGTCAGGACAATCGGTAAGTTCCCATGTTTATATTGTTCAGTTTTACCGTTTGTTTTGGTCGTTAATTGCTGGATTAAACCGCTGAATCACTCTTCTCTGATTGGAAAGGAACGTTTGCTTCCTGTTTCCTGTACGTTGTTATTATAGCGCACCGGAAGTACTTTATGATTGCCGGAGACGCTACCGCGTGGTTAAAGCGCTGAGGACTGTATAGCAGGCTTTTATGGTTTGCTGCGTATTTTGTGGATACATTTGCCAGTTTTTTGTTTTTTTTTAAAGCTATCTATAGCTAAGTACATGAACGTGTAGCTGATTCGCACATGGAGCAATTAGAAGCCATGCAAGGACCTATATTACTTCATCACCGAGCACGGGGAATTTTTTTGAAACAGGTGGTTGAAGCTGTTCAATTTTGCCACTCGAACGGAATTGTCCATCGAGACCTCAAAGACGAGAACATTCTAGTCAACACTGTTACAAGAGACATGAAGCTCATTGACTTTGGATCTGCCACTGTGCTGAAGGACACAACCTACACAGACATTGAAGGAACCAGGGTTTACTGCCCACCTGAGTTGATCCTTCATCATCATTACAAAGCACTTCCACTCACCGTCTGGTCTCTGGGCATACTTCTCTTTAACATGGTGTGTGGAGACATTCCCTTTGAGAAAGATAGTGACATAATCAAGGCGACGCCCATTTTCACTAAACAAGTGTCTAATGAATGCCAGTCTCTCATTCGCTGGTGCCTGGCTTACCAGCCAGACGAGCGTCCTACCTTAGAGCAGATTTTGGTTCATCCCTGAATGATGGAGAACTTGGAAGACACCGTAGACCTGCAGGACGACAGCAACATCGTGTCGACTCTTTAATTTGAAAACATTGACCGGTTTAAACCACACACCTGCTGTTCTGATTGGACACTGGATTGCATCCCACTTTTACACCGGCCTGTCATGTATCATTTTTGAAAAAGTTATCCGGTCAATATCTCTGTCAAAAGGAATGTCTCCATACACCATGTCCCACGGACGCCGTCCCGTCTCACGTGCCCCCTCCCTCCGTTCTCCAGCCCTCCACGTGTTCTGAGAACATATTCCTGTCTGGTTCTACAGGACTCTGTATATAGTTTGGTTCCCTCGTTTAAAGAAGAGGCTTTGTGTAGTCCCTTGATATAGATTTTGAGTGTCTTTATTTTGTTTTTTAAAGAGATAATTTATTTTTGTTGCTTGTGCTTGTTATATTAAACAGGAGATTTATACATACTTGTCTGTACACTGTCTGTCATGATAACGACAAAAAATGGTTCTAGACATTTTTTTTTCTTTTTTATTACACAATCCACAATATACACGTATTTAATTTGAAACATTTTGACCCATTTTCTCAGTGGTCTAGACATTGATGGCTGTGTGTTACATTGTAGCAAATTTTCGTGTCTTCAGCTTATAAAAAATGTCTGATATATAATAATTTCTATATTTAATTCGTAAATATTTCACATACACGTGTGTGTGTGTATATATATATATATATATATATATATATATATATATATATATATATATATAAAATGTGTATGTATGTGTGTTTGTATAAAAGGCAGAAAAAACATTTGACCCAAAATAAAGTTGTTGACTTTAAATGCAGCACTTCAAGGCGGTGATTTAAGCATTTGGAAGTTTGTGCACTTGATAGCACGGGGAACCAGCAGTCAGATTCCTTTTAACACTCGGACTTCTTCAAAGTTTATTTTTTCTATTTCCAGTTAATTGAATTCCAGCAGTGGAGCGGGAAAAGGCGGGAATGTGTGTTCTTCTGGCAACAGGGAGGGTGTTTAAGTACAGCCGGCTGTGTCAGTTTGTGCAGCATGTCATGCCATCAACATGGCTCCTGACTGTGGGCTGGTCACCTCAATCATGGTCAACAACCTTGTTTGTGCAGGTTGGTGGTAGATATTTTCAGTCCTTTAAAAACGTCTGGTCTCCTCATGTTAACAAAAATGTCACAACAGGTGACATCGACAACATTGTGAATGCGCATCCGATGCATGTCATGGAGGCACAACTTGTAAAAGGGGTAGTAAGGGATGCTTTGGAAGTTCCAAAAAAAAAACTAGCCAGACAGCTAGCAGACTGTGTTGAAATACTAGTTTACTGCACGAGGCACTGCCTGAATTATTCTGCTTAAATCTTTACTAGACGCCGTATTGTGTGTTTTTCTGTTTGTTTGTTTTTTTCCCCCCATTACAGCAGAACTAGTCAGAATGAAGGCCAAGTTTGTAAAAGTAAGCTCTGTTTTGAACGAGTTGTGCAGTATATAAATAAGCTAAGTGATGGATGAAAGTCTACAAGGATTGACATTTTTATAGGAAATACACCAATATACATGAAACCTTGGTGGTGAACTTGAACTTTTGCTCCAAAACCGATTTATACACTACACTCCTCATACAAAATTTTACGCAGTTACAAAGGAGTAATTTCACATTTACACTTTTACAGACATTTACATGATCAGAGCATAATTATATAAACTGGTCAGAAGGCAAGGCAAGTTTATTTCACAGTGCAGAACTCATTCAGTTAGGAAAAGGAAGATAACAATTCATTTGTGCTGTATTTATGCTTATTTTACACATTTATTTTTATGTACACAAATTTTTACATGCTTTTATTCTTTCATACTCATTCATCTACTCGTACCAAAGGAGGTCTAAACCCTTCCCTATAAAGGATCTTCTTTCAACGCCGTGGTCAAACAAAAGTTCTTCATTTTCTTTAATGTTCTTTGAGGCCAGGAAAATAATAAAGTCCTCCCCGTTTTGCAGAGTGTATGCTCTGGGCCTCAGGTTGCAACGTTTTCTTGAGTGGTTGATTAACCGCCCAAAAGTCTGCTGGTCTGGATGGCACTCACAGCAAGGCGCATGTGCGTCGATGCACATTGCCTTTCCGTTGATGTTTTCGAAAAAAAACATGTGAACGCCGTCCTCCACGCTTACAGTGCTGTGAGTGCTGTGTCCCTCTGAGGCTGTGACGACCTGCCCGTGGTAGTCACAAACCACCTCACCAGCCAGAAATCTTCGGGTGGCAGCGACACCCTTGCCCTTCCTTCCGTCTTCCGTCACAACAAGTCCTTTCCACCTCTGGGTCCTTGTCAGTCTCCGGATCTGTTTTGAGTCCAATGCTGTGTCCACGGATCCGTGGGGCTTCCATTCGGCTACGAACTTGGCTGCACTGGGTATGTTGCTCACCCATCCCTGATCAGAGATCCACTTGCCGACCTTTTCCTCACTGGGCAGACGAGGGCCAAAGCGCGCTATCAGGAAAACATGGAAAGATTTTGTTAGTTGAGACGATAACTCACAACTATGATCATAGCATGTCACTTGGTAAACATCTTTTGAGATTATATATATTATATGTATAATATATATAAGCATTATATATTATGTTATAGCATTACATATGTAAATATATATATAAAAAATTTAATGCTTACAGTGAATATGCAGCTTGCGCAGTTGCATCTGGGCTTTCACCCATCGCTCGTACAGCCTCCGCTGAAAGCTAGGTGAGATGTCGGCACGCAGAGCCTTATCTGGCACCTCACCCTCCAGTGTCACCGGGCGCCGTTCGACAAGCCGGTTGTACGCTGCCTCAAAATCCATTTGCAGATCTGTCGTCTCTGCTTTCTGCTGGGCGGCACCGCGAGCAATGCTGCGGGCAGCGCGGCTGGATTCCCCGTCTGATGGATCAGTGCTAAATAAAAATAAATATTTTAGAAGGAGAAGAGTATAAGACTAGTGTTCAAGTGTGTGTTATATAATTTGTTGACACAATTAATACGTTCCACAATTTGTACACAAATATAAAACATGCTTACCTCAACTGGCCAGCCAACAAATCCAGGAGCTGACTAGCCCTCACGACGTTGTCTGCCTGCTTCATCTGGTAATGTTTCTCCGCTGTAGCAGTGGAATGTGTCAGGTAGTCAGCCACCAGAGACTTCTCGGTTTCAGTCAGACTCTTGGTGGCTGTCTCGAAGACCCTCCGTGCTCTCTGGCTGGTCACCCATGGTTTGATGCCATACCTAAAGTCGACACCATATATTGTTTTTATGTTTATATTTATTGAGAGACGTGAAAACACATCTACCCTCAGACCTCAGATGACATGCATAGTGAAATGAATCATGATGGTCAGCTTACTTTATGTGCAGCCGTTGGAGGTCATTGGAGGGATTGTGTATTCTTCCACTCTCGGACGAGATAAAGAATCTCTCTTCGGTCCCATCCATAACTTCCCTGTTCCGTTTCTTGATGCAGGACTGAAGTTGTGGCCGCACACATGTGTAGTACAGCTCAAACCACTGTTTGCAGAGGAAAAATTGAAATTAGTTGGATTCATACATTGAAAACATTAAGCTAAATTATTGCATCCTGTATCTGACAAAAGGAAAATCATTTCCAACTTACAGTATCCTCGTCCTGGGATAGGGCAAACGTGGCCACTTGTTGAGCACTCGTCTTGTGCTCCTTGACACCCACTACTGTGTATCCCGATGTAGTTTGCTTCTTGTTCAGCCACTCCGGAACCTACACAAAACAAGAGTATCAGGACGATTAATGTTGGTAAAGGCAAAAACATCGGATGATTCACTGTGAAATGTAGAAATAATTGAGGAAAACAAAAATGCTCACAGTCATGTGAGAAACCACGCCTGGTCGTTGGAGGTGCTTCAGTATGACCAGTGCCTGGAGATAGTACATATAATCCAAGCACTCGCCGGTGGTCAACTGTTTCTTGTGTATCTCAGAAATTGTTCAGACTGTGGATCAGATCATCTGCATTTTATACCTGAGACAACTGTAAAATTAAGTGCCTGCGTATTTCTCGTTCACACAGTGGTTGCAGGCTTATTACTCGCACGTCCGGCCAAGAGTGATCAGGAGTGACCTGAACTGTGACAGGTTGTTCCTTTCGTCAGCTGGCACAGCTTTGCTCACAGTTTCGAATGACCTCGGTGTGCTCCACAAAGCGTACGTACCTACTTAATTCCACGTTCTCGTGTGTGATTGTTCACTTTCCATACAGAAAATATCAGACCCGGTCATATTACAATTAACATTTCGTGTTACGTTTGCTTTCTGCAGTTATGAAAAGAGCTGGAGTGAGGGCTCTATGGAAAAGTTTTTCAGAGCCACCAGTCGTCAGGCGAGAGGTGCTTTGGAGACAGCAGCGGCTGACCTGGTGGATACGGAGAAGGAGGCAGTGTCCTCTTACCTGGCCCACAACACTGCCGTGGCCAAACTGCGCAGCGTACCTACGCCACAGACTGTAGCGGCCACGGCTACACTGCTGGACTCCTTGGCAGGGTAGGGTTCATCATCTTAAACAGACATGAAACATCACAATCGCATGTATCTGTTGTTCACCTCATTTCTAATATGTTAACACATACCTTCTTTCCTGTTACAGCTCTGACACCGACCGGTCTTCCAGTGCATCAGGCACAAAGTCGTTGGACGATTCCGACTTTTTAAGGATCTTTCCGGCATCGGCGAACAGCAAAGCACCCACCAAACAGGACAGGTTGAAGGCAGGGTTTCCGGGCGATCGTATCTTCTACGACAAGTGGCGTGCCTCCCAAAAGGCCAAAAGACTGGAAGAGCTGCTGGGTAAGTACCCTGATCCATAAATACCACTACCAAAATGAATGAACAATTTTTTTGACATCAAATTGTATCACATTGAATGTGGTCATAAATGGGACACTGATCGTTTTGATCATTGCAATTGATTTGCATGTAATTTGGACTGTTTCAAAATGAGAAACAATAAATCTAGAGTGTCTGAAAAGCCTAATTCTCTGTAGACTATCACTAAGAATTTTTTTTCATCCTCTTTTGCAGAAAACGTGTGTAAGTAATATCATGTGTTTTAAATGGTCTTTATATATATATTTAAAATGTATTTATTTCAGATTCAAACGTGTAATTCTGTGCCAACAGCGAGGGCCATTAGGAAGAGAGAGGAGGGGGCGGAAGGACCTGTGTGAAACAAGACAGACAGAATTTGTAGGTGAGGAGAGTAAACAAATTCTTCACAAATTCTTTCAACCTGAGCATTTATTCTCAGTGTGACTAAATAAATGTGTATCACATTGAATGTGGTCATAAATGTGACTCTGATCGTTTTGATCATTGCAATTGATTTGCATGTAATTAGGACTGCTTCAAAAGGAGAAATAATAAATCTAGAGTATCTGAAAAGCCTAATTCTCTGTAGACTATTACTAAGAATTTTTTTTCATCCGCTTTTGCAGAAAACGTGTGTAAGTAAGTAATATCATACATGTTTTAAATGGTTTTGGCGCCATTTTATAAGCTTCATGCGCTCGCGTGACTTGCGGCGCTTTAAGCCGGGAAACGCGCTGTAAATCGGGCAAAACGGTGATTTAGACAATCAAACTCCACAGCGGATCAGTTCCTTGACTGTGTCCCTAACGCGCCAGCGTGTTGGATTCGTTTGGAAGCGGTTAATTATTTTATTTTAAATCTGTCCCACGAACTAATTTTTGATATATCGGTTTCTGTACGGTCCGACTTTAGCGACGCACAGCTGGCCCGTTTCAAAACAACGTGTTGTCCAGGTAAAGTTTATCAGAACAAATGTTTATATTAATCAGTTTTACTGTTTTTGACGCTTCTTTGTCGAATAAATCGCTAAATATTCCCTTTATAAGTAGGATCTGATGTTTGGTTATAGTTTCCTGATTAAGTTTGATTACCGTTTGCAGGACGTCCGTGATACGAGCAAATACAAATGAATAATTAATCTTATTTCGGACTGGCCATCTGGTAATTTCAAACGTTTATATCGTTCAGTTTTACAGTTTATTTATGTGGTAATTTGCCGAATTAACCTAGCTGCGATATAACAATGACCGACAATGAGTGAGTCATCAATGAATGACCAAACCAAATCATTAAAAAGGTTTATTTGTATTGCACATTTATTCAGGGTAATCTTACATTCTTTTTTTTAATTTCACTGATACACACATACACATTTTATTTACAGAGGAGCATTTACGCACATTTACGTTTATATATATTTTCCAAGGCGACTTAATGACAAATGTGAAAAATACAAGCAAAGCGATATGTCAAGCAGAGAACCATAAAGTAATGGATCTTGTATGGTAGCACTACTTCTAACTACACAGATTATAACTGCATTTTTTTTTTATTTATTTTTTTTGCATGAAGACTGGAATGCCATTGTGATGAAAATTGTGGATTTGCATCTCTTACCTCTTTTACACCAGCTACTACTCTGTTCGTCTGTACTTATGGTTTAATGTTTAAAATTAACTGACTTTTTTTTTCCCCAGTGACTTTTTCTTTCTGCTGCGCTACATCCTGGTGCCTCGTGGCCCCATGGAGCCCAAGGAGCAGTGTCACTTCCAGCCGTGGCGGGATTACTTTGGTCTCGTGGACACGGAGCGTTTGATGCAGGAAACGTCTGGTCTCAAACCTGACCAGGTCCAAGAGTTCGAGTTGACGCCCGAGATTTCTCATCACCGGGACAGTAATGCTGTAATGCTCCGGCCTTTCCCCCTGTCCGAGATCTCCGGCGTTCTCTGTCTTCCTCTGACCTGGAAGTGGCGACTGAAATGTGCTTTCTGCAGACATAACGGTGAGACTGAAGAAGTGTTCAGGTCGCACCGCCTGAGGGACAGACGGAAAAGTGGCGTGTCCTTATCTGCACCGGTCGACGTGTGTCCGCTTTGCGGGGCGACGGGTGACATCGCACACACCAAACTCTACTGCCCGCTCGTGGACAGCATGTACATTTCCATGCACACCTCGAAAATAAAAGAAAACTGAATTTTTACCTGGCATGGTGAACAAAAAGCTTTACAGGTACGCCAGCGATCCTTAACGTCCGGTACTGTACCTGAAATACTTTTATTTGTAGGCTTCCCTATATATTCAAAGGGTGCTAAAGATCTACCAGTTATATGATACCATTTCATTTTTTTAATCTGAGTGTGTGGCTGTAGAAAGTTGCAAATGCTTTTAAAAAAAAAAGAAAAAAATTCGATACTTGTGCAAAAAAATTTTTTTCCATCATTATAGTTCCAATGTCTGCTTTATGTGGTTGTTGTAGTTGTTTTCTGTTCTCTAGTTCTTTAGAGCTGCAACGTCTGGAAAGGTGTGACTGTCGAGAGTTTTGCTTTACTTACTGTGAGTGTTCTTCATTTGTGTATGCACTTGTCTTGTCTTTGACTTTTAAAGCTTATTTCTCCAACAAGCTTGTGCCTAGGCCTCTCTGGATCATCACAGGTGCGATATGTCACAATGGCAGGTCTATCCAGGGCTTCGTGATGAGTTTGTGAATCTCTGACATGATGCTATTTTTTCTGGTCTTTTTTATCCACAATTCCAAGAACTTCTGATGTGTGACCTTTTAAAATGTTTTATGCATGTAACAAGCCTCAGAGCTGCATTGGATTGATTTTATCTGCTATATTAAACGTAAATGTTCGACTGTTTTGATACAAATGACCTTGTCGACACCTCGGAATCACCTGCAATTCTGTAACACTTTTATTTTACAAAAGTGCATAAAAAATAAAAAAATAATTTTTTCTAAATAAATAATTTTAGAAATGGAAAATGTGACTAGAGTTTGTATTTTTGTCTTGACTTTTGCTAGTTTAGGGTGGCTATTCGGCAGACACAATCTTTTTGACTCGGGTAATTTAATTCGATTTCAAACTTGGAAATCCTGGGGGAAAGCCTGTGCCAACAACAGCAGGGCCATTAAGGAAGACAAAAGAGCATAGTTGACCTCTGAAAATATGCTCGGGTGGACTATTCAAATAATTGATTAAAATCCTGTCCACCACCATTTCTCAGCTTTAATATAATCATTAAAAGTTTAATTAGTGCAAGTTGAAGTTTTACATATGGTGGACAGTCTTGCGGTGCTGCTCTATAAGGGATGTCCATATACTTTTGGACACGTAGAATTTTTTCCATCCGCTTTTGCAGAAAATGTGTGTAATATCATATGTTTTAAATGGTCTTTATAAAATGTGTGTGTGTGTGTGTGTGTGTGTGTGTGTGTGTGTGTGTGCGCGCAGCAGAGGGCCATTAAGGAAGACAGTAGTGGGGGGTGGGGGTGACGGAAGGACCTGTGTGAAACAAGACACAGACAGAATTTGTAGGTGAGGAGAGTAAACAAATTTTTCATCGTCCTATTTCAACCTGAGCATTTATTCTCCGATATCACCGATATCTCCGATATCACCTTTTGAAGCAGTCAGCAAAAGACAGCCACTAAGGAGAGCCCCTGTTCCGGGAGCTTGTGGGTCAGGGTAGTGTGGAAAATCTCAGCTAAGTGCCAGCAAAGAGCGTAGAGTTGATAGGATGCCTGCATTTTTAATGCAATTCAAGTGATAAACTGGACAGTTTTTCTACAAGTGGGTTATAATAATATGATAATATAGACATTGTGTGTCACTGTAGTTGTGCAATTGGATCCCTTACCTTACAGACCAAGAGATATAATAATAATAATAATAATAATAATAGTGACATTCACAGCAGTGAATAATACTCTTAACACTGTGAGCATGAGTTTAAAATTAATAGTGACTACATGCAGCACATATGACATCTGCATTTTAAATGAAATTCAAGTGATAAACTGGACATTTTCTGTAGACCCAGGAGATTTTTGAATGGTGTCTCCATGCCCATCCAAAGTGGAGAAAGCTTATCAGTGATAAGAGCACCATCTCAACTTAAAACCAAAACACCTGTAGACTGTTCTTGTGGACAATTGTTGAATTGCATCTCTTATTTTTTTTTTTAATCTTAAATACAGACCAACAGATGGTATTATTCACTGTTGTGAAGGTCACTTGAGGTCACCCTAAACCTAAGCATGTGTGTTACTGTTGTGTCATATAGTAACTGTTCATTTTGAACAATGTTTAAATTGTGTGTGTGTGTGTATATATGAAAATGTATTTTATATTATTATGATACTATTTTTATAGAATGTATTTCATTTATATTACATATGGTGGACAGTCTTGCAAGTAGATCAATATGTAAAGCTGTGTGGTGCTGCTCTATAAGGGATGTCCATATACTTTTGGACACGTGGAATTTTTTCCAATCCAATTCTGTCTTGGTACACTCTGAGGATAAACTGTGTAAGAAAGCCATGATGTTAGAAAATGTTCAGCCGATTTCTCTTGTGAGAGATGGAAGGATGCCTGTTGCGTCTCTGCTCTATCTTTTTCACACTGGTCTTGATTTTAGTAACCTTACGTCTTTTATTAGGAACCACATGTCGACGCCCTGGGAGCCTTTTAGATTTTTTACGTGCAATCAACGCAAGTCCCGAACCGTCTTGATTCTGAGTTTGTGTCTTGCTCATAATGTTGCTGAATACGTCGCTTACGACCCCTTTAGCAGCTGTTTTTAAATGAGGTTTTGCAATAGCAAAACCCCTTTTGAGGAACGGAACCGCCATTCTAAAAAGACCCTTGAACAGTCCTCCTAGACCCGAGCCATACATGGTGGGGGCGCCTTGAAACCCTGGAAGACCATTTCCAGCTTGGTGGACATAATAATCCACGTAGGTCTGCGGATGAACGTAGCCCCTATCCATCATTTTACATACGGAACGAATGTTTATCGGGTCTAAAGTGTAGTTTCGCAATAAATTTCCCGTAACTAAAAGGTATAGGCTTGTTCTGATCCGTTTTGACTTCGATTACTATATCGGTAATGTGGTTCTTGGTGAGAGGTACGTAATGCAGCTTATCATAAGTAATTGTGACAACTTTGTTGTTTTCACCCGTTATATGTACGCATCTCGGTAACGGGGCGAAACTGTCACCAACTCGTTGATACTCGATAACGTCTGTATATACATACATCGTGTAAAAGCCTGCGTGAGTATCAGAGGGATTAGGCGCGTCTGGTTCTCGGGCCGTTATCGGAACACCGGGGTTCATACCGAGCATATATGCTAATTTTCCATTAGCTCTGAACGCAAAATGTTTTGGGGATACAATGCGTATTTTATTTTTCATAGGGTTATAGAATAGCTCTATTCCGAGTTCCAATTTCTTTATGTTGTTGTTGATTTCGCTAACCAATTCATCAATATTTTTATAATATCCAGGAGTGATATTAAAGTTACTGTTTTGTGTTTTCTTCCCATCCCTTTGAATAATATGACACATACTGTCTTCCTCCGTTAACGAGTACCAACTCTGGATATATTGAACCTCCGCGAGCGATACTTCCCATAGTCCGTTCAAATCGATTGGTTTGGCGAATTTAGTAGTGTAGGGCGCGATCTGGTTATTAGGGTAAATATCCAAAGACGTGTTGCTTGGAAGGGTCACAAAGAATCCACACTCTTCCATGGTTTAATGAATATAGTTTTCAGTTTCGTTCACGGCGATCCTTTTGTTATGTTAACTACGTCTTCGACCGGAACCCAGGAATTAAATTTATCGGGCCAACCCACCCATTTCACCAGGCAGACTTTTTTCCGGTTTCGGGTCTTTTCAGACAAGATTTTCTCAATTTTAAACGTTTTGTCCTTACCGATAATGATCTTTTGTAACTCGGCTTCATAAAATGTTCCCTCAATTTTTTCACCATCATAGTCGTGTAATTTATATACCGGGGGATCTCTCAGTATCCGTTCGGAGATTGTAAAATATTCATCCGTAAAGTTTTGCTCGTATCCTTTCTCGAAATGTCTTTTAAAACGAGAAATTCTAACGATTTGACTCGATATGTAATCAGACTCATTGATATATCGTGTGGGAGGAGTCTTGGGGAAGGTGGAGTTTCTGATCAAGATTAGCATATTGACGATCTCAGAATAAGAGATCTTCTAGCTTTACTTTTATTTGCATCATTTCTTTGTCTCTTCCAGTTTTTTGGAATAATTCATCGATTTGACGGAAGTAGCGTTGCAGATCGTGCCAGCTGGTTCGGTCATACCTCACTTCACAATTCTCCTTGTTATCAGGGGCGTTGTCACCGGTTAATCCAGCAGCACAGCGCAGTGAAACCTGGTTCTTGGAGAAATTCGTTGCTCTGATATGGTATTTGCATTGCAGAGATGTACTGTTCCATTTACGTCTGTACGCATCTGGGGAAAAGAAGTCCATTCTAACGATGTAGTCAAAATCCTTGCACCATTTTCTGAACTTTTTCCAGTCACCTTCGTTAAAAGTTACGCTGTCTGTAGCACGCCGCTCCAGTGTATGTGTCCCGGTACCGAGAACTTGAAAAGCAAAACGGTTCCTTTTTCTGCATCGAAAAAAAAAACCCGGCTGTACATCCGTTTGACATTACCCAATATTGAATCTTTTCATGTTCTAACATTTTTTCTATTCTTGCCAAAAAAGGGTGAGCTTTAGGACAGACATCAGCCATGTTGTAAGCTCGCACACGTCGATCTAAGTACAGAGTATTAGGAAACCTAGAGGGGATGCTCGACTTTTATAAACAGGTTCGTATGTATGCGTTTGTATGTACGTGCACATGTGTGTGTGTGTGTGTGTCATATTTCTGGTTGGATGCGTTATACACATGGCCGTTCCAGGTATGGTAACGTTTGTGTCAGGAATGTATGTGGTCCAGATTTAACATAACTATATATATATATATATATATATATATATATATATATATATATATATTTATTTATTTATATATATATATATATATATATATTTATGAACTACCTCAGAGTGTTAGAAAGTGCAACGTGTGTGGAGAACATATGTGTGTGTCAGAATTGTATTTGATCCTGATTTAACAGATGGGGATGGCCGCAACAGGTGTGGTAATGTGTGTGTGTGTGTGTGTCAGGATTGTATTTGATCCTGATTTAACATAGCTATATCTAATTTTATGACCATGACCTTTGACCCATATCTATTTGACCTTTGACCTAGACCTGTCAAATTTTATGGTTACATACCATACAAACTATTCTATATATCGCACTTTCTGCACTTCTGCGTTTTCTGCACCGCAAGGGACTCGTTGCAAAGACTTTACCAGCAGAACTAGTTCCTGTGTTGGATGATGTTGTGCACATAGTGAACTGTAAAGACACGACCTTTGAAAAGGTATATTTGCATCTTTGTGTGAGGAAATGGGAGCAGAGCATAAAGCATTATTGCTCCATACGGAGGTCCGATGGTTGTCGCGCGGCAAGGTGCTCGCCCGTGTGTATGAGCTGCAGTAGGAACTTAAGGTTTCTGACAGATGAGAGGTCCGATGACTCAAATCTGTGTGCAAGTGATGAGTGGTGTGCAAAGCTGGCATATCTGGCAGATATATTTCATCATCTGAATGAAATGGACACATGGACGCAAGGCCAAAATGAAAAGCTGCTTACAAGCACAGATAAAATAAACAGATTCCATTTAAAGGTGCACCTCTGGCAACAACATGGGCAAAGTGCCCACCTTGAGATGTTCCCACTCAGAGAAACGGCAAGATCACACTGCTGCACTGTGCGACGTAATAGGTAAACATTTGAAATCTCTTGAGGAGAAGTTGTCGTTTTATTTCTCTTCAGCCTTCACTGAATGCCTTGACTGGGTTAGGGACCCATACAGCTCAGCATCAGTTGTTGGAAAGGACATGACTTTACAGGAGCAGGAGGAACTAACTGAACCGGAACAAGCTCATGGTTTAAAACTAAGATCTGCTGATCTTCCTTTGGACAGTTTTTAGTTGACTGCTGTCAAGGAGTTCCCCATTCTGGCCAACAAAGCTGTTTGAAGTTGCTCTCATTTTCCACAACATCTGTGTGAACTGAGCTTTTCTAGCCTAACTGCTATAAAAACTAAAAACAGAGAGAGACTGAGAGCTGTTGAAGAAGAGCTTCGTGTGTGTCTTCAATTCCTGCCAGGATATCAGCTTTGTGTTCATCTAAACAGCCCCCCAAAGAACCAGAACAAAATGTCAAATAAAAAAAGTACTAAAGGATGAAAGCGTAGAAATGAGGGATTTGTGTCTTAGTTGTTGAGTAATTAAAAACGAAAATAAAAAAAAGCTGTGAGAATCAGTGTTTGTCACAACGATGCCAAACGCTCTGCATCTGTGTGTTTTGTGTGTTTGCAGGTGGAGAATGTGAGTCCCTCGATCCTCCTCCAAGAACAGAGGAGTGCCCAGTGGCCAGGGGAGTGTGTAATGTAAGACACACACACACACACACACACACGTTGTCCTTCTCTTCACTGCATTTCTATACCTCAGTGATTTAGATGTAAAGTGCATCATTGTACAGGTTGTGGTGCTGTAATAATGTGTGTGTGTTCATGTTCAGCATAGATTTCATTTCCACTGCATCTACCGCTGGAAAAGAGCACAAGAAGAAAACCGCCGACATCACACGTGTCCCTCATGCAGGGAATCATGGAATTCATAAATGAAATTTTATAGTATATAACATAGAACATATAGAACATATAAAATCAGTTCATTTTAATTTTAAGTTTAAATCTAATCTTTCATGTATCCAAGTTATTAAAGTTATTAAAGTGTTTTAAAGCAGTAGTGTCTTATGGGTCTTTTACATCAGAGGATCTCAACCTTTTGCAACTAAAGTGCCCCCCAGCCTTCCCTATCATGTGGCACACCCCATATTGGAGGAAAAAAGGTATAATGATTATCCATTCCATATAAAATGCATCATTCTATTTGAAAAGCAATAAAATACACTAAGTACTCAAATGATGCCCCGTCTTTTTTTTTTTTTTTTTATTCGCACCCCCTCCGTCCCATCTCTCCATGCCCCCCTGGTTGAGAACCACAGTTTTATAAGAACACAGCATGACTGATTTTGTTTCATGATGCATTCTCCTCCAATATTTAAAACCCACAAGGTGTCAGATCTGCAACAACCAAAACCTTTCTTGATTGAAATCGTCGTTCAGAGATCGAAATAAATGCTCCTGGATCAAGGGGGTGAGAAAGAAAGAAAAAAAAACATTTTGCCATGTGATTTTCCTGTTTTGTTTACAGAATAGACCAGAAAAAACCCAACAACAATCCAGAAAACTTTAGTTAAGACCTGACTGGATGGAATGATGATCAGTTTAACTCTTTAGAATAATCTCCATTTCAGTTTGGATTAAGTGCGGTAAAAGACTGGTACACAGTCAGTGTGAAAAAACATTAAGCATCTTTCCACAGTATCAGTATCTTTCCGTTAGCATAAATATTTTTAATTTTATATATATATATATATATATATATATATATATATATATATATATATATATTATATTATTATTTATATAATAAAAAACACACACACACACACAATATACACACACACATATATATATAATACACAACACACACAAACAAATATATATATATATATATATATATATATATATATATATATATATATATATATATATATACAACAAAAACATATATATATATATATATATATATATATATATATATATATATATATATATATATATATATATATATATATACACATATATACAACCACACACACACACACACACACATATATACAGTGGTGTGAAAAAGTGTTTGCCCCCTTCCTCATTTCCTGTTCCTTTGCATGTTTGTCACACTTAAGTGTTTCGGAACATCAAACCAATTTAAACAATAGTCAAGGACAACACAAGTAAACACAAAATGCAATTTGTAAATGAAGGTGTTTATTATTAAAGGTGAAAAAAAATCCAAACCATCATGGCCCTGTGTGAAAAAGTGATTGCCCCCTTGTTAAAACATACTATAACTGTGGTTGTCCACACCTGAGTTCAATTTCTCTAGCCACACCCAGGCCTTAATATTGCCACACCTGTTCACAATCAAGGCATCACTTAAATAGGAGCTGCTTGACACAGTAAGGTCCACCAGAAGATCCCTTAAAAGCTACACATCATGCCGAGACCCAAAGAAATTCAGGAACAATTGAGAAAGAAAGTAATTGAGATCTATCAGTCTGGAAAGGTTATAAAGCCATTTCCAAAGCTTTGGGAATCCAGCGAACCACAGTGAGAGCCATTATCCACAAATGGCGAAGACATGGAACAGTGGTGAACCTTCCCAGGAGTGGCCGGCCGCCCAAAATTACCCCAAGAGCGCAGCGACGACTCATCCAAGAGGTCACAAAAGACCCCACAACAACGTCCAAAGAACTGCAGGCCTCACTTGCCTCAGTTAAGGTCAGCGTTCATGCCTCCACCATCAGGAAAAAGACTGGGCAAAAATGGCCTGCATGGCAGAGTTCCAAGGAGAAAACCACTGCTGAGCAAAAAGAACATCAAAGCTCGTCTCAATTTCTCCACAACACATCTTGATGATCCCCAACACTTTTGGGACAACATTCTGTGGACCGATGAGACAAAAGTGGAATTCTTTGGAAGGTGTGTGTCCAAGTATATCTGGCGAAGGAACACTGCATTTCATAAAAAGAACATTATACCAACAGTAAAATATGGTGGTGGTAGTGTGATGGTCTGGGGCTGTTTTGCTGCTTCAGGACCTGGAAGACTTGCCGTGATAAAAGGAACTATGAATTCTGCTGTCTACCAAGAGATCCTGAAGGAGAATGTCCGACCATCTGTTCGTGTACTCAAGCTGAAACGAACTTGGGTTCTGCAGCAGGACAATGATCCTAAACACACCAGCAAGTCCACCACCGAATGGCTGAAGAAAAACAAAATGAAGACTTTGGAGTGGCCTAGCCAAAGTCCTGACCTGAATCCTATTGAGATGTTGTGGTATGACCTTAAAAAGGCCGTTCATGCTCGAAAACCCTCTACTGTAACTGAATTAGGACAATTCTGCAAAGATGAGTGGGCCAAAATTCCTCCAGGACGCTGTAAAAGCCTCATTGCACGTTATCGCAAACGCTTGGTTGCAGTTGTTGCTGCTAAGGGTGGCCCAACCAGTTATTAGGTTTAGGGGCAATCACTTTTTCACACAGGGCCATGATGGTTTGGATTTTTTTTCACCTTTAATAATAAACACCTTCATTTACAAATTGCATTTTGTGTTTACTTGTGTTGTCCTTGACTATTGTTTAAATTGGTTTGATGTTCCGAAACACTTAAGTGTGACAAACATGCAAAGGAACAGGAAATGAGGAAGGGGGCAAACACTTTTTCACACCACTGTATATATACACACACACAACCACACACACACACACACACACACACACACACACACATATATATATATATATATATATATATATATATATATATATTATATATATATATATATACAACCACACACATACACACACACACATATATATATATATACACACACACAACCACACACACACACACACATATATATATATATATACATATATATATATATATATATATATATATATATATATATATATACAACCACACACACACACACACATATATATATATATATATGTAGAGTGTGTGTGGTTGTATATATGTTTATATATTTTATATATATATACATATATACAACCACACACACACACACACACATTATATATATACACACACACAACCACACACACACACAACCACACACACACACACACACATACATATATATATATATATAACAGAGACACAGAGAAAGACACAGAGAGAGAGAGAGAGAGAGAGAGAGAGAGAGAGAGAGAGAGAGAAAGACAGAGACAGAGACCTTTGTTAGTATCACAAGAAAAAAGGCCTGTGAATGATTACTGCTGTGTTGCTCAATTTTTTTATTTTTCTTCTTCTCAATGAAATATTTGGGAAAGGGAAGGGAGGAGAGAGTGTTGTTGAGAAGTTCCCCTGTAACTCCTCCCCCAATGATGAGCTGGTGCTGATGGTGTGTGAGGACGGGAAGGTGTTTGCTTTTGAAGGTAACAGGCTGCATCTCGTCTCTAACAACCTGGAAGAGCTGTTATAAATGGCCTCCAGTTTCCAGGAACCGAACAGTATTACCGAGGGCAAAGCTGTGAAGACCTGGTGAGTTCATCCCTGTTTATAATTTAAATTCACAGTAAATGAACTCTTTCATGTAAAGTGTCTAAGACACTTATGGAGAATCAATTTACGGCTGTTTTTAAGAAAAGATGCAGAGTGTAATTTAACATAAACCAGAGGCTATTAGCTTTTCTAAACGCCTCTGATAGATCTTTACAAACCCTTTACACAATACCACAGATTACATTCTCCAGTGAGCATCTTTTTTTATTCTTTTATTTCATTTAAAAATGATATGTTTAGCAATTATAGTGAATTGTAAATAATTTCCTAATATAAAAATGATATAATTAAATATTATTTAATTAAAAAACATTCTGGTGCAGACTCTATAATTAATGCCTTTTATGTTTGTTTTATTAAAGATAAAATAGTTTAGTTTGTTTTTACCTCCTTAATCAGCTGTGTCATGCAACAGTCTCGGGCCATATATATATATATTTTTATCATCAACAATATCACTTCATGTTTTTTTCTAGACTAACATTACAGGAAAATATCATTTCTGTGTAGCGATGTGGCCAAACACTCCGTGGATATCCTGACAACTACGCCAGCTGTAGCGATGTGGCCCGTGGGGCTCGTTTAAAACCAACTACGCCACCGCGAATGAACAGGGAAAATAACCCAAACAAGGACACGCAAGTACGTTCCACTTAGAACAGGTAAGAGGCATGGGTTTCCATACAAAAATACATTTTATTGTCATGTTAAAAAGACTGGCCAAGGACTATTTTAAAAAGGAGCAGCCAACATAATCAAGCAGTAACAATAATCATAGGAGGACTGAGGCTTCCTGTATGAAGGGCAGGCTAGTACGACAACACCGGCTATACAAAAGGGAAAAGCACCCCACTAATCAGAATCATACCCACAGAGTTCACTGCAAATAAACACCGCAATAATGACGTCCCTTAATTAAGTAAAGCCCAAAGGTGCCGCAAAGAACGCCCCCAGCCTCAAGAAGCACTCAGCTCCTACAAGAAGAAAACAAAAACACACAAAGTCAATTACAATAAGCTCAAAACAGACAAACAAAAGAATAAAACAGTGTAGCCAGTTAAAAAGATTAAACTACTGAACTGGAAAAGAAGAACCCAAATTTCTATAAAACACTGGTTTAACCTCCTGGGAAAGCGCTCTACCCTGGAAATAATCTCAGTTTAATCCGTAGCAATAAATAATTTCAGGACATGTGGTCATGATTCTTATAGAACATTGAGAAATAGTTCCTTTCTACACCTCTCTTTGGATCAAATATTTATTCATCGAACTTGTTAGAAATCTTCATCCTTAATTCTCTCTATAGAAGGAAAAAAAAGTGTTATTTAGAGTGTGTAGTGTAATGATGTAAAATATCCTATGACACTTTTCGTAATAAAATAATATCTGTAATAAAACATACATAGGCCACACGAAGTAAAGAACATTATTAGCATTTCATTTCAAATGTCATGGCGTCAAAACTTACAGCTGCGGTCATCAGTGCAGAATTTATTTCTGATGGAAAACGGCTAAGTTTAATTACTTTCCTCACCAAAAAGCTGGAAAGGTAATGTTTATCTGTATAAACATTCATCTATCTCTATCTATAAAGCTATTAAACAAATAAATAAATAGATATACAGTCATTATTAACTATTTCATCATCAATATTTAATCATTTTAATGTAGAATTCATTCCATGTGGGAAATTCACCCTGGGAGGTGGGTTTTTCCCAGATAAATAAACGGTTCTTTACGCCGGACGTGTGCATTTTGGACATGCGCAGGATTTAAAGTTGTTTTTAAAGCATTTCACAGAGTCTGATCCTGAACTGCAAGTTTCTGTCAGGTTCACTGCATCCTGTATGTATGGTTACAGAATTAGAATTGGAACTTTGGAATCATGAGCTGTTATTATTCTGAAATCCAGAATCGGAACATTCTCGAGTATAAAAGCTGATCTGCATCGACACAATCCACATTCAGATGAAAGCTGTATTCAGTAGCTCTGACCTGACAGGAAGAAGAGAAGGAAATGGATAGGACGGTGGATCATATGTCCTGTAACATCCTCAATGAGCTGCGGTTAGAGAAGCAGCTCTGTGATGTAGTCATCATGGTGGACGGGCCCGGAGTTCCACGTTCACAAGATCATCCTCAGCGGCTGCAGCCCGTACATCATGGATCTCTTCACCCACGGCTGGTACCCTACTGATAAGCTCAGGTACAGCATTCCTAACATTTCTGCCGAGATAATGGAGCTGATCGTTGAGTACGTGTATATAAGACGTGTTAACATCACGGGGAAAACGTGTATAAGCTGCTGATCGCTGCTGATCAACTGTTGGTGAGCAGCCTGGTGAACGAGTGCTGCACGTTCCTGAAGGCTCAGCTCGGCCCAGAGAACTCGTTAACATCTGGCATTTTGCTCACTCCTACTTCTGCGGAAGTTGAAGCAGCAGGCCTTCCTGTTTATCTTGCACAACTTTGAGGAGATGGTGCGCGCCTCTCTGAGGAGTTCCTGGACCTGACGGTCGAGCAGCTGAGCGAGATCATCGAGAAGGACGAACTGAGCGTGAAACAGGAGAGTGTGGTGTTCGAGGCCATCTTACAGTGGATCAAACGTGCGCCATGGAAACGGAAAGCACATATAGGAGTGTTACTGCCCAAGGTGCGTCTGGGGCTACTGACGCACGATTACCTTATGAACAATGTGAGCAACAACGTTTTAGTGATGAACGACATGACATGTAAGCCGATTGTCACCAGCGTTCTGATGGGCACCGATGACCTCAACCCGAGCCTTTCTCTCAGCTCTGATCTCACGAGAACCGCCTGCCCAGCGCCGTTCTGCTGGCCATCGGTGGCTGGCGTGATAGTGGTGTTCCCAATGCCATAGAAGCGTACGATGCGCGAGCGGCACGCTGGGTCAACGTCACGTGCAACAACGGGAGTTCAGGAGTCTGTCATGGCACGGCGTATCTGAACGGCTTTGTGTACTGCATCGGAGGATTCTACAGGAGTAAATCGTCATGCAGTGTGAGAAGGTTTGACCCAATCACCAGAACCTGGGCTGAGGTGAGCCCCATGCACTCTCGCCGACTTTCCCTGAGCGTGTGTGTGCTGGACGGTCGTATCTATGCGATAGGAGGATCTAATAACAATGGAACTCTGAATACAGTCGAGCGATATGAACCTGAGAATGATAAGTGGAGCACGATCGCGCCGATGCACGAACGAAGGAGCGAAGCAAGCGCTACAGTACTGAACGGCAAAGTGTACGTATGCGGAGGGCTTTACAGGCGCGAGTATTTGTTCGCGGGAGTATTACAGTCCTCAGACGGGAGTCTGGACCCTCATCACCCCCATGATGATCAGAAGGAGTGGACTGGGCGTGGTCGCGTACAGAGGACAGGTTTACGCTGTCGGGGGATTTGATGGTAATAATGATCTAAGCGATGTAGAGGTGTATAATCCTCAGACCAACGTGTGGAGAAAAGGTCCAGCCATGAAAATCCAGCGGAGCCACTTCGGCATTGCGGTGCTGGACGATCTCCTGTTCATTGTTGGAGGAATTACCCGCAATACCATCCTGTCTGACGTGGAGTGTTATGATGAGCAGACTTCTGAATGGCATGCAGTCGAAAACATGCAGATTCCCCGCCATTCTCTGAGCTGCTGTGTGCTGTCTGATTTACCCAACATAGCTGACTACGCCGCACCCCGAGACGATCCCTAAAGAGTCCCTCAGAGTTCACGGAGCACCAGGGGCTACCTCACACCTCCTGCCAACGTCTGAGTACAAATACGCCTCTCCCTTCATCAGCATCCTTTTGTTCTCGAGAATCAAATTAAACATTCTGAAACAGTCAAACTACTGAATTCGCCTTTTGTTTACTCTCTTATGCTGCAAGCCATTTTACTGAGATTCGTAAAACCACAACGTCCCTCATGGAGTCATGCGATGGAACAGTTAACGTCCACCATCCTGAGATCTCACACTCACACACACACACACACACACACACACACACCTGACATCACAACGACACGTCAGTGCTCATGTGGTCAACGCTAAACAGAATTCGCTTCACGTTATTTTCTACATGAAACTGGACGTTGTTGACTTGTAGCTTTTTTGTCGTAAGTTTAGTGGATAAAGCATTAGAATTTCTGGACTAATCAAGACCTCTATTTTATAATGATTATTTCAAAGCAGATCTTTGAGACAGAAAGGTTATTATTATTATTATTATTATTATTATTGTTTGTTTTTTACGTTTACACACTGCAGTCATTTATTTAGTCATTTGCTCTCTGACCGATAGGTGGAGCTGCTTTTCTTCTGGATGTTACGTGGTATATTCCAGTTTCATTTCATTTCTTAAACAAGACTTACGAAAATTTATAATAATAATAATAATAATAATAATCATAAATTATTTTATTTTATTTTAGGGAAAAGTCAACTTTATAAGGTTTCAATTAGCATGCTCTCAAATTTTCACAAGCAGATCGCACGCAAATCGACTCTACAGAGCTTTCGATTCACTGGAGAGTCGGTTCCTTTTAGATGTGTGAGCAAATTGATTCACAAGCACGACCCACTTGAAAGATGTCATTAAAAAAATAATAATAAATCACTGTCTTCCTTTTTTTGCTGTATTGTCATGCTTTCTATCAATGAAGCAGTGCATCTACTATATAGAAATATATGAATTCACAAGAAGGGGGGGTCTTACTGTTTTTATGGACAAAGTACGACACGGTAAACATAAGTGTCACTGATAGACAGATTTAGTGTTTTTTTTATTGTGAGGTTTAGGTTTGTATCCTACACCGACGCTTTATTTATTTATGGATACCAATTTTAGAGGTGAATCAAAAGAGAAAAAAAAAAAGAATCGAATCTCTAAAACGAGTCGCGAAGCCCACAATTAGCATGCAGATGTAGTGCTTTTAGCGTGAATTTGAATGTTTTATAATGAGTTTGGTGGTATATTTGAGGGTTTTATAAATGTATTTCTATATTATATAATACATACTGGTACTGAATATGTTGAATTTGGCGTTATTGTGCAACAACAACATCTACATCCAAAGCCATATAAAGTATTTCTAAACAACACTCAACAGAATGGTAAATGTAAATGTGCACTTATATAGCACTTTTATCCAAAGCGCTTTACACCGTGTCTCATTCACCCATTCACACACACACACTCCAATGGTAGCAGAGCTGCCATGCAAGGTATTAGCTTGCCATCTGGAGCAACTTGGGGTTCAGTCCCATGTCCTTCAATGTCCCAAGGACATTTCGGCATGTGGAGTCACCCGGGCCAGGAATCGAACCGCCAACCCTACGATTAGTGGACAACCCACTCTACCAACTGCGCCACAGTCGCCCCAGAAGGACTAATTAGTATTCCACATGCACCCTAATTGACTTACTGTCAGTTAAGACCTAATATTTAGTACATTAGTATTTTGCTTCTTTCAGTAGCCCATTGGAAAGGGAAGGCGGTGCCGCGGAGTTTCTTCTACTCTTTTGATTGGCTGAGCCGCCTGTCAATCACATGGCAGGACAAGATCAGGATGATGCACTCTTCTTATCTTGTGCTTGATGACTGGACCTGAGCTCTGATGTGAGATCTCTAGGAGTTCAAAAGAAATACTGCAGAGGTGTGGGCAATTTGATTTGATGAAGGTGAAGGTGAGGAAGATATGGCCTCTGAAATGGTATGCGGACTCATCTTCAGACTGCTTCTGCCAGTCTGCCTTGCTGCAGGTAACTTACTCATCTCATCACATCTCAACTTCAACCGCTTATTCCTTCTTCAGGGTCACAGGGAACCTGGAGCCTATCCCAGAACTCATCGGGCACAAGGCAGGGTACACCCTGGACAGGATGCCAGTCCATCGCAGGGCCAAACCCCACACACACAGACGCATACTAACAGGAACAAAGACAACAGCGAGCGAAGTGCTCGGTAACACAGGGACTTAAATAACACAGGTAATCAACTGAAAACAAACACCTGCTGCTCGCGCGCACACTAACCCCGGAAGCGCACGCCCAGCTCATAGTCCCTTTGAATAAAGCGTGACAGAACCCCCTTCCAAAGGGTGCTCCTCCCGGAGTACCCAAAACCCCCCTCTAAAGGGGGTCCTGGGCCCCTGTCTGAACTGTCCCTTGCTGCCCTGGGAGGAGAGGCAGCCTCCGTCGGGCAGCGGCTGAGCATGGCAACCCCTCCATCACGGTTGACAGTCGGGACGCCCCCCCCACGGCTCTGGAGCAGAGGGCGCCGCCCCCAGCGGCACCGGCACTGGAACAGGAGCAAAAGGGCACCGCCCCCGGTGGTACTGGAATGCTGGGCGGCATCCCCAGCAGGACTGGGGCTCGAGGCAGGTACCTCGACTGCGCAGGCGGGCGGAACGACGTCATCCAGAGAGGCCTCCCCGTAGGCCTCAGGCTGGAGCTCTGCTGTCATCCCTGCCCCCCAAAAAAAAATCTCAGGGACATCTTCCACGGCTGGGCATGCGGGGCACTCAGGGACTTGAGACTGGACTGGAACATCAGGAACTTGAGACAGGACTGGGACATCCTGAGCTGGAGGCTGCTTGTGGACGTCGGGAGCTTGAAACTTGGCTGGAACGTCAGAGTCTTGTGACGTGACTTGGATGTCGTGGACTTGGGACTGGGTCTGGACTTGGACGTTGTGGACTTGAGACTTCGATTTGACCGAGCCTTCCAGCTCCTGCATTTTGGCAGTTAGATCCTTATTCTGTCTCTCTAGCTGCTGTCGAGCAGTCTCACTCTTCTGAGCCGTGCGGCGCTCACCTGCTGCCTTCTTCAATTGGTCATGAACGAGTTCAATGTTGCCCTGTTCCTCATCAAGTTCCTCCTCCAGCTGTAAAATACGAGCCTCCAACCTCCGCTTCTCATCATTGGACTTACAGCTGGTCACTTCATCATGCAGCTCATTTCTCTCCTGCAGAACCTGCTTCTGACTGCGATCAGCTGCAGACAGATCCTCATGTAACTGCACATTTTCAGCCTCCAGACTCTTGACTTTGCGTTCACTCTCTTCGGCGCTGCTCCGTGCAGCATCTCTCGCCGTTCGGAGTTCATCCACCTTCCGCAACTGATCCTTTAACTGAGTCTGGACTTTCTTCAGCTGTCTCAGTGAGTCATCTCGAGCGTCAGTGGAAAAGAGGTCTTCTTTTTTTTCAAAAAATCTCTCTCTTTCTCATTCTCTATCATTCTCTCTCTCTTCCTCTCTCCCCCACACACACATATTCTCTCTCTATCATTCTGTCTCTCCTTTTCCTTTACTCCTTGTCATAATATTATGTCCTTTTTTCCTAATCCATGTTTTTCTCTTGTTTTAGTGTAGTGTAATTGAACCTGGTGTGTTTATAGTATTATCCGAGAGTCTCTCGCTGTGGATCTGCTGGTATTAATGCTGCACTCCATTGTACTCGAGCTCTGAAAGTACAGAACCAGTTTTCCAGTGTTCCGATCTAAAGGCGTTCCGGCTCAGAAATAATGGTGCATTCTGGGAGCAAGGTCATATTTGAGATGATAAACATATTAATAAGATCTACATTAATTTTTTCTGTGATGTACAAAGAGAAATGGTATATAATCGTCGTCCCCTTTTTTTTTTTTTAATGGTATAACCATCAGTGATTTTCACATTACTCTACTTTGGGTAAAATTTTTTTTTCAAATATCATCATGGACCTAAACTTACGACAAAAAAGCTACAAGTCAACAACGTCCAGTTTCATCATGTAGAAAATAACGTGAAGCGAATTCTGTTTAGCGTTGACCACATGAGCACTGACGTGTCGTTGTGATGTCAGGTGTGTGTATGTGTGTGTGTGTGTGTGTGTGTGTGTGTGTGTGTGTGAGTGTGAGATCTCAGGACGGTGGACGTTAACTGTTCCATCGCATGTCTCCATGAGGGATGTTGTGGTTTTACGAATCTCAGTAAAATGGCTTGCCGCATAAGAAAGTAAACAAAAGGCGAATTCAGTAGTTTGACTGTTTCAGAATGTTTAATTTGATTCTCGAGAACAAAAGGATGCTGATGAAGGGAGAGGCTTATTTATACTCAGACGTTGGCAGGAGGTGTGAGGTAGCCCCTGGTGCTCCGTGAACTCTGAGGGACTCTTTAGGGATCGTCTCGGGGTGCGGCGTAGTCAGCTATGTTGGGTAAATCAGACAGCACACAGCAGCTCAGAGAATGGCGGGGAATCTGCATGTTTTCGACTTCATGCCATTCAGAAGTCTGCTCATCATAACACTCCACGTCAGACAAGATGGTATTGCCGGTAATTCCTCCAGCAATGAACAGGAGATCGTCCAGCACCGCAATGCCGAAGTGGTGCCGCTGGATTTTCATGGCTGGACCTTTTCTCCACACGTTGGTCTGAGGATTATACACCTCTACATCGCTTAGATCATTATTACCATCAAATCCCCCGACAGCGTAAACCTGTCCTCTGTACGCGACCACGCCCAGTCCACTCCTTCTGATCATCATGGGGGTGATGAGGGTCCAGACTCCCGTCTGAGGACTGTAATACTCCCCCGTGAACAAATACTCGCGCTTGTAACGCCCTCCGCATACGTACACTTTGCCGTTCAGTACTGTAGCGCTTGCTCTGCTCCTTCGTTCGTGCATCGGCGCGATCGTGCTCCACTTATTATTCTCAGGTTCATATCGCTCGACTGTATTCAGATATTCGATGCTATTATATCCTCCTATCGCATAGATACGACCGTCCAGCACACACACGCTCAGGTAAAGTCGGCAAGAGTGCATGGGGCTCACCTCAGACCAGGTCCTGGTGATTGGGTCAAACCTTCTCACACTGTTGAGTAAATCCTCATTGTCTGTTCCTCCGATGCAGTACACGAAGCCGTTCAGATACACCGTCCCATGACAGGCTCGTGAACTCTCGTCGTTGCACGTGACGTTGACCCAGCGTGCCGCTCGCGCATCGTACGCTTCTATGGCATTGGTTTTATTACTTTGGCACCAGCCACCGATGGCCAGCAGAACGGCGCTGGGCAGGCGGATTCTCGTGAGATCAGAGCTGAGAGAAAGGCTCGGGTTGAGGTCATCGGTGCCCATCAGAACGCTGGTGACAATCGGCTTACATGTCATGTCGTCCATCACTAAAACGTTGTTGCTCACATTGTTCATAAGGTAATCGTGCGTCAGTAGCCCCAGACGCACCTTGGGCAGTAACACTCCTATATGTGCTTTTCGTTTCCATGGCGCACGTTTGATCCACTGTAAGATGGCCTCGAACACCACACTCTCCTGTTTCACGCTCAGTTCGTCCTTCTCGATGATCTCGCTCAGCTGCTCGACCGTCAGGTCCAGGAACTCCTCAGAGAGGCGCACCATCTCCTCAAAGTTGTGCAAGATAAACAGGAAGGCCTGCTGCTTCAACTTCTCGCAGAAGTAGGAGTGAGCAAAATGCCAGATGTTAAGGCAGTTCTCTGGACGCAGCTGAGCCTTCAGGAACGTGCAGCACTCGTTCACCAGGCTGCTCACCAACAGTTGATCAGCAGCGATCAGCAGCTTATACACGTTTTTCTCCATGATGTTAACACGTCTTATATACACGTACTCCACGATCAGCTCCATTATCTCGGCAGAAATGTTAGGGATGCTGTACCTGAGCTTATCAGTAGGGTACCAGCCGTGGGTGAAGAGAGCCATGAAGTACGGGCTGCAGCCGCACAGGATGATCTTGTGAACGTGGAACTCGGCGCCGTCCACCATGATGACTACATCACAGAGCTGCTTCTCTAACCGCAGCTCATTGAGGATGTTACAGGACATATGAACCACCGTCCTGTCCATTTCCTTCTCTTCTTCCCGTCAGGTCAGAGCTACTGAATACAGCTTTCATCTGAATGTGGATTGTGTCGATGCAGATCAGCTTTTATACTCGAGAATGTTCCGATTCTGGATTTCAGAATAATAACAGCTCATGATTCCAAAGTTCCAATTCTAATTCTGTAACCATACATACAGGATGCAGTGAACCTGACAGAAACTTGCAGTTCAGGATCAGACTCTGTGAAATGCTTTAAAAACAACTTTAAATCCTGCGCATGTCCAAAATGCACACGTCCGGCGTAAAGAACCGTTTATTTATCTGGGAAAAACCCACCTCCCAGGGTGAATTTCCCACATGGAATGAATTCTACATTAAAATGATTAAATATTGATGATGAAATAGTTAATAATGACTGTATATCTATTTATTTATTTGTTTAATAGCTTTGTAGATAGAGATAGATGAATGTTTATACAGATAAACATTACCTTTCCAGCTTTTTGGTGAGGAAAGTAATTAAACTTAGCCGTTTTCCATCAGAAATAAATTCTGCACTGATGACCGCAGCTGTAAGTTTTGACGCCATGACATTTGAAATGAAATGCTAATAATGTTCTTTACTTCGTGTGGCCTATGTATGTTTTATTACAGATATTATTTTATTACGAAAAGTGTCATAGGATATTTTACATCATTACACTACACACTCTAACACTTTTTTTCATGCTATAGAGAGAATTAAGGATGAAGATTTCTAACAAGTTCGATGAATAAATATTTGATCCAAAGAGAGGTGTAGAAAGGAACTATTTCTCAATGTTCTATAAGAATCATGACCACATGTCCTGAAATTATTTATTGCTACGGATTAAACTGAGATTATTTCCAGGGTAGAGCGCTTTCCCAGGAGGTTAAACCAGTGTTTTATAGAAATTTGGGTTCTTCTTTTCCAGTTCAGTAGTTTAATCTTTTAACTGGCTACACTGTTTTATTTTTGTTTGTCTGTTTTGAGCTTATTGTAATTGACTTTGTGTGTTTTGTTTTCTTTCGTAGGAGCTGAGTGCTTCTTGAGGCTGGGGGCGTTCTTTGCGGCACCTTTGAAGCTTTTATTTATAAGGGACGTCATTATTGCGGTGTTTATTTGCAGTGAACTCTGTGGGTATGATTCTGATTAGTGGGGTGCTTTTCCCTTTTGTATAGCCGGTGTTGTCGTACTAGCCTGCCCTTCATACAGGAAGCCTCAGTCCTCCTATGATCATTGTTACTGCTTGAGTATGTTGGCTGCTCCTTTTTAAAATAGTTCTTGGCCAGTCTTTTTAACATGACAATAAAATGTATTTTTGTATGGAAACCCATGATCTAATAAAAATGAACTAATTGCTTTTTATGTTGTACTTTTCCCCCCTGTCAGATGTTATGTTTAGCCACAGTAATGTGTGTGTAATCTCTCTCCAGTCTTGTTGCATGTGTGTGCATGGATATGCTTGTGACCTTGCGTGTCTATTCCCATCATTCCAACACAGTCATGCACTTGTGGGTGATTTCCACTGAGGTTCAATTAGGGTCATAGACTTGATGACTTCTGACCTAGTGCTGATCAGTACAAGTCACCCCGTTTTCGATGGTAATAATTCAGATGATTTGTCTCAGTGTTAAAGGTTATCAGCCTGCATACCTTTGGAGGAGGAGCTACCGGGTGGTCCAGAGGCAACGTGGTTCACCTGGATCTGAAGGTGATGGCTTTGCATGTCAATAATTTAACCTATTTACAGGGTGGTGGTGTGCCTATGATGCACAGTACACAAAAAGCTCTATATCTGTGGTCATAGCTCCCAAAACAGAGGCTCTTAAAATGTTACTGGGGAGTACGTGATGCTAGAGTCCCCCTAGTGGTCATTTGCTGTCACATCGCTGTATTAAAAAAAAGAGAGCAATGCATTGTACATTTGTTTAAATTGTAATCCACTTTTAAACATAATGGATAATGGAGGGAACAACATTAAGCCTTAACTGCTAACTGCTATGACTACAGGTATTGTATAGGTCTAAAAAGGGGCATTATGTACACTGTTAACCTGTTGAAGGAAGTTTTTTTTATAGCACGGGATTGTGTGTACAAGTGTCTCATTTGTGAGCCTTGAAGTGTTGATCGTGCTCACTGATGGTTCATTAGCTTAAACATTTAATGCGATATGCCCCCTGAATTCTTCGCTGGACATACAATTACCGAAAATTCTGTTTAACGGAAAATGATTCATTTCTCTCTCAGCATGCATCTTTTTCTTACTTCCATTGTGCAACTATATAAAAAAAAAAGTTCTTTACTGTACGATAAAACAATTTGTATAATTTTAACTTAATGAACTGAAATATTACACCTGAACTCACAACTTATTGGCCCTACTTTGGTACCTGCTTTTATACTGTATATACACTTTGAGATTAAGCTTGAAATGGCAGTTATTTTTATGAATAGTCAATGTACCCATTAAATGTCGGAAAAAAAAAACCTGAATCTTTAGAATACTTTAATCATAAGAGATATCTATCTATCTATCTATCTATCTATCTATCTATCTATCTAATATATATATATATATATATATATATATATATATATATATATATATATAGAGAGAGAGAGAGAGAGAGAGAGGTAGAAATATATATATATATATATATATATATATATATATATATATATATATATATATATATATATATATATAAAACAGAATGTGTGAAAAGAAAAGGTAAAACACATTTTAAACATAGTTAGGTTTTTTGTTTTTTTTTTAAATGTCCTTCACCACCTTTGTGTCTCCACCCACTATAACTCCACTTTACGTATGAAATATAAATCATAAAAATAAATACTTTAAAAGTCACATTATTTTTTGCATTAATGAGTGAAAGTGAATTCATTTCCTAGCTCCTGTCAGAAATATCCTTTTCCATGAGTCATCCATTACAGGTTATGAAACTTGTAAAAAAAAAGAAATAATAATAATCATCACAATTTGTGTCCCACAACCATCACTTCACCATGTTACCTGAACATATTCACACATGAAATATTTGGAATATTCCACCTGGTCAACATGAAGTTGCATCAAGCTGCATTTCTTGATGGTCTTGGGAAGAAGAAAAAGCTCATTTTTTTCCCCTTTGTTTATCAATGATATTGTCATTTTGTGACTGTAACTGGGGTCGCTTGTTACCCAGATTATATATTGAAAGATGATTGAAAATGATTAATTAAAAACAAATATTAAGTAAATAATTCATGTCCTCACGTCATGAGGACATATTTAGTTACATCCCTAATCCGAATCCGGTTTTACTATCGTGGGCGGCTGTGGCGCAGTTGGTAGAGCGGGTTGTCCACTAATCGTAGTGACCCCACATGCCGAAGTGTCCTTGGGCAAGACACTGAACCCCAAGTTGCTCCCGATGGCAAGTTAGCGCCTTGCATGGCAGCTCTGCTACCATTGGTGTGTGAATGTGTGTGTGAATGGGTGAATGAGACACAGTGTAAAGCGCTTTGCATAAAAGCGCTATACAAGTGCACATTTACCATTTACCATTGGATCTCATCATAAAATGCCTCTGCCTATGGCAGCATAAGTCTTTGCGAAATATTCGTTCAGCCCTTTTCACGCATCGGACATACCAAGCCTTTGTTTCGGGCATCGAGCGCCTTGGCCAGGCACACGGGATCCTCGTGTGCTTCGGCAGGGCGCCAACACTTTCGAGTGCTGGACCCGTAGGGCGCCAATATATCCGAGTGCCGGACGCGAAGGGTGGCAATACTTTCACAAAAATGACCGGATTCAGGAAGGCCTACACGTTTAGAAATGTCAACAAAACAAAACAACAAAACTTTCCAAGTCCCTGTGTAATGCATTACAATCCTCTCCATCCAGTGTGTGTGTGTGTGTGTGTGTGTGTGTGTGTGTGTGTTCATTCGGCCTCTCCAGACGCCTGAACGCTGCGGTAAACCCCACTTTCTTACTCGATTAAAGACATTTCTTTAGCCTAGCATTCACAGAACACATCTCATACCCTTGTACTCCAGTCATCTCTGATAAAATGATAACAAACGCAAGATAAAAGTAGTGATTAGGAAAAAGCAAACATTTGTTAAGCACCAGAAAACTTTTTACCTACAGTCGAGCACGGTGGGCGAAGTGTGATGGTAGTTAAAATGAAGGTAAGACGGCACACAACGTAAGTTTAAAGCAGAGTGTAATTTACCTGCACAAGAACAGCAGCTCAACAACGGTTTTACTCACAGAGAACGCCTTAAGGAGAGATGCAGCGGCTGCTGTTGAGAGATGAGGCTGTTAGGGGAAGGACTATAGGGAACGCTGCTATAATCCTCTTCCTTGAGATCGACCTTTCTGCAGGTTTCATCTCCAACCAATATCTAACACAACAAACCAAGAAAAGGACAAAGAGATGTGCTTTACTCAGTCCTAGCACTGGTCAGTCTAGTGCTGCCGTTTCCAATGAATCTGAAGTTGTACCTGACCGGTCAAGCTCTGTTTTGGTCAGAGGGCCAATTACACTTCACTGTGTAAGAGCACCAGGTGTTATTTGTTTTCTGTTCATTGCTGCTCTTTAAGTCCTGCTTTTCATTGTCTTCATTAAAAAAAAAAAAAAAACTTGCCCAAAAATTTGATCAGGTACAGTATTTACTTTAATACTCGTTGGTGTATTTTAGTAATAGTATTCCACAGAGCAGAGAGGTAAAGACAAACACAGTATGACAGACACTCCAGGATTGCACAAATGGAGAAATGAATACAAAAATCAAGCAAGTTGTTGGTTTCGTCTTTCGTAATACTTTCCCATGCTTTCACCACAACCTCGTTCATTTCTTATTCGTTTCAGGGTGTTTCTCCCGTCAGTCTCCTGTTCAGGAGATGAAATGCATGCACAATATGGTCAGGAAGGTATAAAATGCTAGACTTTGCCTATTCTTGTTATATAAATAGAGTTAGACAGACCTGAGACCTTGTAACACTAACAAGTCACATGACACCGGGGAAGGAAAATGGGAAAATTGGGCCCAATTGGGACATTTTCACTTAGGGGGTGTACTCACTTTTGTTGCCAGCGGTTTAGACATTAATGTCTGTGTGTTGAGTTATTTTGAGGGGACGGCAAATTGACACTGTTACACACGCTGTACACTCACTACTTT
>CM022764.1:2468547-2568547 GCA_012411365.1 Ameiurus melas
TACGACTGCACGTGAGAATGATTCGGTTTTGGTGTAAGTTAATATTCCATGACTGCCAGAGAGCCACTGTGGGCCATGTGAGAAAACCCCGCAAGAAATAGTGCAGCCAAAAAAAGAAGAAAACAAACAAACAAATAAATAAATACTTTCCCTATAACTGTAGTCAGTACAAACATGTTTGGTGCCTTTAAAAAAAAAAAAAAAAAGGGTTTCAGGCTGAAGAAGTAAAGGATGAATAAGCATGTTTGGCTCAGAAATCATATTAATAACAAAAATACACAATATACAAATCAAATAGGAGCTACACTGCTGGTCAAAAGTTTATGAACCCTTTTGAGTATTCTGTATTTATTTATTTTTAATATTTTTGTTAAGGACTGAGAAGTGTGTATATTAAAATTTTTATTGGTATCATTTATATTAGTGTGGATTTCTGGGAAAACCCTTTTTCTATATATTTCTGAATACTGCAGGTTTTCCTGAGCTGAAATATCCACACGCTTATCCGACACAAGGTCACGGGACATCTGGAGCCTATCCCAGGGGACTCAGGGCATGAAACACCCTGGGGGGTGCATCATATATATTAATCAGTTGATACGATCACCGTCTAACAAATTTCAAACCTAGGCTTACAATAATTGCTTCATTTTTTTAACATAAAGCACTCGTATGCAGTGGCAAGAAAAAAGTATGTGAACCCTTTAGAATGACCTGCATTTGGAAAAAATTCACAGTCAAAAGTCGGAAAACGGATGCGCCTTTAAACCCTAGGATAATGACTTCAACGAAAGCTAAATTAGAGTTGGAAGTTGGCGAACCTGGAATCCAATTAATGAGACCATTAATGTGGGTTAGAGCGACTTTGACTTATTAAAAAACACTCAAACATTTTGACTTTGCTATTCACAAGAAGCATCTGCTGATGTGAACCATGCCTTGCAAAAGATGAAATCTCAGAAGACCTATGATCAGGAATGGTTGAGTTGCATAAAGCTGGAAAGGGTTAGAAAGATATCTCAAAGAGCTTAGATATTCGTCCGTCCACTGTTAGACATACTGACTATAAATAGAGACAATTTAGTACTCTGGCTACTCTCCCTAGAAGTGGCTGCAAAGCCAAGATGACTCAAAGACACATCACAGAATACTCAATGAGGTACCAAATAACGCTAGAGTGACAGGTAATGACTTGAAGAAATCATTGGAACTGGTTAACGTCTCTGTTCATGAATCTACAATATGGAAAACATTACACAGGCATGGTGTCCATGGCAGGACATCTGCACGCCTGGAGTTTGCCAAAGACCTTGGCACTCCAGTGATAATGGGAAAAAAGTTTTGTGGACTGATGAAACTAAGGTTGAGTTGTTTGGGAAGAAGACGCAGCACTGTATGGCATAATAATGGCACCGCATACCAACATGAAAACATCGTCCCGACTGTTAAATCGGTGGAGGGAATGTCCTGATTTGGGGCTGCTTTGCTACTTCGGGGGCCTGGACTACTTGCAATCATTGAGGGACAAATTTAATTCCCTAGTTTATCAACATATCCTACAGGATAATATCAGGGAGGCTGCACACCAGCTAAAGATCAGTAGACGTTGGGTGATGCAGCAGAACAATTAACCTAAACATTAAAGTAAATCCAATACAGAATGGCTTCAAAAAGAAAAAGAAAGAAAGAAAATGCAGCTTTCGGCATGGCCCAGTCAGAACCCAAGACTCCGTAGAGATGCTGTGGAATGACCTCAATAGAGCTTCCTGTGAACGTCATGCAGGTCTAATCCACAGCTACCGGAAATGCTTGATTGAGGTTATTGCTACCAAAGAAGGATTGACCAGCTGTTAAATACCGTACTGTGTTCACCACTTACTTTTTCCTCAGCACTGTGAATGTTTACTGGGAGGTGTTCTATAAAGACAGGAACGATTATAATCGTTTGTGTGTTGCTGGCTTAAGCACATTGTGTTCGTCTATACTTGTGACTTGGGTAAAAATGAGATCACATTTTAGGACCAATTAATGCAGAAAACCACCTAATTCCAAAGGTTTCACATACTTTTTTTCTTGTCATCTTAAAATCCCACTACAATCTGAGAGTGGCCAGTGAACATCTCCTTAAATACAAAAGTGTAGTTTCTGGACTGAACACTTGTTTAAATGTATTCCCCCCCCCCATTTAAGTGCAGATGCCGGGTCATAAAACATTCATACTCAGAAGCTTTTCACTGGCAGTGCATCCAATCGTCTGATTCTAACCTAGAATTTCACCTACAGGCTTGAGAACATATGAAATGAAGTGCTAAGAAACAAAATGGCCGCTGAGGCTGTTTTTAGCTCGATGTTGTCCTTTTGTCCATTTTAATAGATAACAATGTATCATACAGTGTCAGAAACCACGTTTTAGATACCGAACACCTCAACATTGTTAGCTACTTTAGCCTCCAGTGCAATACCTAAGAAGCAAATGTTAAGACGAAAAACATGGCTTAGCTGATCGACTGCATTGGAGTAAGAGGAAAATGGTAAGCTGGATAAATGTGTGTGCCAAATTTAATAGAAATTGTAAGCTAAAGGGAGTCTTATAGCTATTCAAACCAAATCCGGACGATTAAGAAGTCCTGTATTTTTTTTTAAAGTCCACAGTCACAAAGAATTGTAAGTTAGATTTCTAGCACTTTATTGTGGGTAACGTTAGCACCTTCACCATCTGTCTCAGCTCAGAAAGCGCGCCCACAGCTCATTCAGTTTGCAAGCTGCTAACCGTGGGCTTGACCAAATGGAAGAAACGCCATTCGTGTGACTATTAGCCGTCATACCAAAGTGTGGAGGTAGCAGAGTGTGTTTTTTTTCTTCTTCTTCTTCTGTCATCTTGTTCAGTAGTTCGGAGCACCGGGTTAAAATAGAAAAAGGAAAAGAAAGAAAGAAAGAAAGAAAAAAATCAACGGCTGGTGGAGAGCATCCATATTTCTGTCCTGTCCTAGATACACAATTCATTTTTAGCCAAGAGAAGAATAGCACCTGTTGTATCAAAATTTGTATGAATTTGTTAGGGTTTTTATACAATGGATGCTTGATGCGTATGTATGAAAATATTCCTTTCATTTTCTTTTGGTTTGGCGACAATTCAGCTATAAACAGGAAACGGATTTTGTTGACCAAGGTGTCTGAATCGGATCCGGATCGTGAAGGGCACTGAGAGAACCGGTCTCGAGAGCAGGTGCACGGGACTGCACTTGTAAGAAATAGCTCTAACGATCTCTAAAGAGTCTATCTTCGCAGAACAAGGTGTGGAACTATGATTGACCTGAGAGTAGAGAATCAACACTGAACACGGTCGAGAACAAGTCGCCAGAGGCAAATCTGCAAAGGTTACGGAGACCCGTAGAGATCCTTAGGTCAACTTATTTAATAATGAGAGCCGTTTCACACAACAAACAGCATCAGTCATTACGAAGCATTATTATTATTTTTTTTTTAAACCAATCCCAAGGTACCTAAAATAATGTCTTTTTTTTATGGGTGCGTTTCAATTTTATTTGACAATGCTTCAGTACGTTTAATGAGTTGTCCTCCAGTTCCTTGTCTACACGCTGGTAATTGAGGCTTGTTTCTCTGGACGAGCGGCGGGTGGCTCTGGAACCGGCTGGAAAGCAGGCACGTGGTATGGAGGCGGGGGTCTCTTGCCGCCCATGTGCCTGGGACTCAGAGCCATGTTCTGCCGCCGGTTATTGTCCACGTTGCTTGATGTGTTGGAAGCAAGGCTCTCGCGAGTGCTAGGGCCCAGAGAAAGAGAGAAGAAGAAGAAGAAGAAGAAGAAGAGAAAGAAAAAGGTGTTACGGTGGAGAAAAGATGACGAGGGGTAAATAGTAACAGAGATCAGTGAGAAAGCGAAAGGAAAAGAAAAGACGAACAGAAATGGAGCGAGACAGGAAGGCACAGCGTCGTGACATGACCCTGGTCATAGTTGTAGAAAAACAGTAAAGACATTCTCAGTCTTTAGGAAAGGTTCCATGCTGATTGTAATGACTTTAAACTCTGAGGAACAGGCAATTTAGGGGTAGAGGTTTAGAAGGTACCAATTGCACTACGATGCTCCACAGCTCAATTTGAGCATGAGAACAAAGTGAAGGCGGACGGGAATTAAAGAAGTTCCCAGTAGAAACAGATGCATTTCCATTTGTATAACATCTGGCCAAAATACGTCTCAGACCCTGTTTAGGATATTTATTATTATTATTTTTTTAAATTATAATAAAAAATGCAAAATGTTAAAGCATTTCAGATGCAGTTGAAACAAATTTAAATCAGAGAGCCACATCAGGCATTTTGGTAAGATGGATTAATGTAAATACAGCTGTGATTCAGCCAAAAACCTCTCAAAACCCGTCCTTCCAAACCAAAACTGCTGAAAGAATACATTTCCCCATGCAAAATCATGATTTAAAAATAATAATAATAATAATAATAATAATACTAAAACAAGTAACAACACTGAGTGGTGGTTGGCAAGTGTCCTGTTTTCAATCCAGGATAAGATAAAGCTGCATAAAATGACCAGTATACATGGTCCTGCTGACTAAACTGAATTATAATCTGTTTACATTAGCTTTAAAACCGAAATGGCTGCATTTAGACCTTTTTTACATGACATATGACTGGTGTAAATAGGGTTCTCCTACGAAACCTGTAATTAGCCCAATTTTCTTTCTGCTAAACCATAAGTAGATGTCAATACAGGAATGGTCCCGTTTTTCTGGTTTTCCACTCTCCTGTCAGCGCTCATCACAAAAACATAGGAATTACGCCTTCTCTTGTAAGAAAACCAGGACCAAAATGCCAACCAGTATTTTCGACACTCCTGGCTGATTTGTGTCACACCACAAGAATTGAAAATGTTCAGAAGATAAAAAAAAATATATATGTATATATATATGTACTAGGACCACAACAAAAGGAGTTACAATAACGAAGCACATCGACTGGATGGCGAGAGCTTGTGTCTTCAATGTAACTTCACTCCACCTGGAACCAATCGGTGTGGTTGGAATTGAATTGAGTACGTCCAATTATTAAAAAAAAGAAAAAAAGAAAAGAAGAAGAAAAAACAAACAAACAAACAAACAAACAAAAAAACAACACAGCTCAGGGAACATCAGGTTCTGATTCACCGCTCTGCAATTCGGCTCTCGCAACCGAGAACGTCCAAATCACATCACCATAAAATGGTTGGAAAGTTTGATGACTGAGGTTTGATGCGTTAGTGGTTTTAACTGCACGTTCTGTATACAGTGTGAGTGCGGGATGCCAAGGAGGCTCAATTTTTCCACACTTTGGTGTCTGTTGGTATGAGAAGAGAGAGAGAGAGAGAGAGAGAGAGAAAAAAAAAGAACATTGGTGTGGCAAGAGAAGCGATTTCCTTAATGTAGAACTGGGGTGTTGTTTTTTGGTTGGTCGAAACGCTTGGGCGAGATCAATCCAAATAAGACAAATTCAGATGTTAGGGTGAATTTCCATCTCTTCTTTGTTCTTTTTCTTTGTTCCTTGTTCTTAACATAACAGTACACAAGTGGGAATGAATGCAACACACACACACACACACACACACACACACAGAACTTGGGGAAATAAATACAGCAAACGGAGTACAACATGAAAAACACAGCGTTGTTTAATTCATAAAAACAATTCACATAATTAACACACACACAAAAAATAATAATAATAAAAAGACGTACAGGGCACATTTTTGCTTCCGTGAATGTATGAAATGGCTTGAGAGAATTTTTTTTGGATTCGGTATGCCGAATTATTTCCTTTTCAAACAGGAAGTCAGAGTGACTGTACAGCTTGACTGATTTACACAACAGCCAATAGCGTACGGAAAATCGAAACGGACCCGGCGGTAGTATACGGAGCTAGCTAAACACAGAACTACGGAAGACCCAAGCGGCCATGCGTTATTTTTTGTTGAGTACACAAAAAATTAAGTGGTGATCACGAGAAAACTACTTTTATGTCGATATCATGAGAAAATTAAGCAAGAAAGAAAAAAAATTAAAATAATAATAATAATAATAATAATAATGCATGGCCACTTAGCATGGCTTCCGTAGCAACTGGAGGGATTTCTCACTGCCACCTTCGGCCAAAACTGCTAACTTGAACAAGACCGATATCCTAGACGACTAGATTGCGCAAGACTTTGTAGCTGTACTGTAGGTTTGAGCCCAAGATGATCAGCCAAAAAAGCCCCAGTGAACCATGATTCTTGCGAACGAGCTGCTGCTGTAGAGTAACGTTCTGGAGAGCGTTTAACTGGACGGTCACAAGATTAGTACTCGTCAGAAAATTTCCCAGAATTGTTTGTCCCAACTATGACATTAAAGCAAGAATACATACACTAAGTCAGTGGTTTTCCAAGTGGGGGCCGCCAGGGGGCGCCTCAACAATTTGGTGTGAAAAATAAACGAACACGTGATTTTCTCTTTCTCACATTCAGACACCCCCCCCACACACACACACACAATCAATTCCTAATGTAATGTAAAGATGTAAGATGTAATTATTAATAAACAAAAAAGGGGGATATATTCAGAAGTGTGTATTTTTAATGTGTTTTAAAAACATCTTACAAAAGGGGGGCCTCGGTCAAATGTTAATGCCATTCGGCGGGCCTTGCCCTGGAAAAGTTTGGGAACCCCTGCACCAATGGTCGGGTACAAAAAGCTCTGAAACGCCTATTTTGATCTCATGACCACTTTAAAGTCCAATCATGTACCTTGAATCTTTTTCTTTTAAAAAGGTACAACAGCATAAGGTATAAAGATATAAAAGCATAAGAGTACCACCCTAGAGACAGGATACAGGTACAGTTAAGTACCATTTTTTGAGAGCGTGCAAGCAGATTAGAGCGCGCAAGCAGAAGCGGGAAGATCAGCAGACCTGGCCTACTGCGTGGAACACATTATTCAAAGCACTGGTTTTTGGCTCCGGTCTAAAGGCTGTTGGATTATTGGACGGTTGTGTGGGAATGTCGAGAGAATGAACAGGCTGTGGTTTGACAGCTTTCAGACATCTTGGGAGGCAGTGCCACAAATAATAAAAAATAAAAAAAAATAAAAAAGAAAGAAAAAGATGTACTGTCGGGACTGAAGGGCAAAAGACACAAACATGGCATAAAAGGGGAGTAATTCTGAGTTGCGCTGTGTGCTCGAGGCATCAAGGTGAATACTGCACTAGACTTCATGAACGTTCGTGCAGCGTTTTTCAAATCCAGTCCCTGCAGACTTTTAAAGTTCTCCAACTCTAAAACACACGCACAATCCAACCCAGGAGCTAGTAATGGAGCTTTACGCAAGTTAGATTAGGTCTGTGTGGAGCAGGGAATTCTCACATCTGTATAGGACAGTAGGTTGAGAACCCCTGCTTTAGGACATGAAAATATACAGAGTATACACGCTTGCTTACAGTAGGACGGTCTGTCTATCAGGCAAATTGCTAAGGTTTATTTATGAGCTGAATGTTTTTGCTTCGGCCGCTGGAAGAGCACACAATGCAACCAAAGCACAATCAAAGAAATATGAATACTTGGACAACAGTACACACTTAAAAAAAAACAAAAAAACACAACAATCTACAATGTAAACAAAACAGAAAATGAAACACAAACAATTATTCCGTTAAAAAGTGTAAACACATCTGAAACAAACTGGGTAGAGGTATAGACGTAGTACCCACTAGAAAAATATACAGGTCAGGTGACTTTTTAAATTGTAATCATCAAATAAAATTCGATTACATTCGCGACCTAAACAATTAGGTAGGTTTAGATTGGATGTCATGTTGTGAGCGTTCCCATTTACAAAAGTTACGCAAGCTAGTTAGAATGCTGAAAAACAGGACGTTTTGGCAACCGATGAACACTTGAAAGCCGTGTCACTGTAATAATGAGCCCCAGGATACATCACTACTTCTTTTTCTTTTTTTTGTCATCTTAATAGCTGGTGTCCTAAATAGAAAATGCTACTGGCAATAGAGTTGGAATGTGTCATTTTGTCCTGATAACACACACAGGTTTTTTTTGTTTGTTTTGTTTACACCAACAGCATGGTCAGTCATCCTCATTGTTATTGTCATGTGCATAGTGACTTTATTAAAAACACATTATTTACACACTTGGACCAGGCCTACCAAGCGGCACAAATAGTGCTTTCCCACTGGACAGTGCAGTACAACACCATACTGTTAGTAACTAAAATCTAGAACTAGCCATATGCTTCACGTAATAGCTGTGAAAATAGGGGGAGTTCTCTAGAGGTTGAACAGTAACGGAGTCAGTATTTGTCAACAATGACATATCGTATGTTTTTTTTTTTTTTTAATTCCGTTTATATTTAGATTTTGTGGCTATTCCATAACATTAAATGTGTTACTATTTATGCTATAGCAGCTATAATAACTGTTCCCTCGCTAGCATCTCTTGTTCTCTCTCCACGTTAATATTTTAAAAAATGCAGTCACATTCCAGAGGACCTGCAAAGCCCTCGATACTAAAAATGTTCCCATGTTGAAAAACAGCTTAACCTCTGACTTGTTATAAAGAACCTACACAGGAGACTCGTTCAAGACTCCCCCATGTAACTTGTTACTATCCATCCATTTTCTGTACCACTTATCCTTACTGGGTCGCAGGGAACCTGGAGCCTATCCCAGGGGACATGGGGCACAAGGCAGGGGACACTCTGGACGGGGTGCCAATCCATCGCAGGGCACAATCACACACACACACTCATATTCACACATTCCAGACACTTTGGACATGCCAATCAGCCTACAATGTATCAGCCTACTGTCTATAGTCTATGTAATCAGCCTACAGTCTCTGGACTCGGGGAGGAAACCGGAGTACCCGGAGGAAACCTCCGAAGCACGGGGAGAACATGCAAACTCCGCATGCAGGGCTGCGGCGGGAATCGAACCCTCAACCCTGGAGGTGTGAGGCAAATGTACTACCAACTAAGCCACCGTTACTATAGAAACAACAATGCATTATCACGAGCACATTAATATCAGCCTGTGATCTGGCTTGCAGCTGGAGCTAACGTCAGGTTTTGATTCGTTTTCTGGAACATAAGCTCTATCAGAATTTGGAATTCAATGGTGCTGGTGGTAGAACCTACCGTGCAGAACTACACTGTCCTGTGGGAAAATACAAGAGTTGCTGTTGTGCAGAATCGGTTTAAATTTTTTTAATTATGAAGTATTGCTTTCATGCTAAACTTATATACCTTATATATGTGAAGATGACGGCATGTGATGCTTTTCTTCAGTCAGAAACACCTGCTTAAAATAACTTCATTTGCATACTGGCAGTGGCTTACCTGTAATATTTAGTATATGTGGATTTTTAATATCTGTGCCGACTGCTATATTAGTGAAAACGATTCATTTCACAGTAGTATTAATCTCATTCACAGAGGTTGTTACCACTGATATAACAGCAAAAGATGTGAACAATCTGGATTAGCCAATGCTAATATTTTATAGAACGTGTGTCAAGTAAAAAAAAAAAAAAGACCCTACTTGTCGAGGTCAGGGGGAAAAAAATGTGCTGAAGTACACTGACACTTTGTCTATTCACAGAATAGCATACTGCTCCAGTTCAAGCAGGAGAACTACTCTGGCATCCAAACAAGAGTAGGAAACCCAATACTGGACCCGAGTGCCTTACCGTGGGGAATTAAATCCACTGTCCACAGTCACACTGCTGGAGTCCATGCTGTCCAGACGTGTGGAGTGGGCCGACTTCTGGCTGTTACTACTTTCACCCTGTTTGGGACTGAGAAAGGTGAGGTTCTTTTCAAATTTGCGCTGGAGGTCTCGCTCCTTCTCCCGCTCCAGGAGCCACTTCATCGTCCCACCACCTTCCAGAACTTTCTCCTCCACTTTGTTCTTATGGCTGGTGTCCTCAGAGTCGTCATCTGATACATTGTAGTAGTCGAAGGTGGTTTCCATGCACGAGGCTTGCTCTTGACCAGAGGATGATGGTACAGACAATGGAAGAGGATCCTCAAAGTGTTTCTGGTTCTCCAGTACCTCGATGGACTTTGTGTGTGGAGATTTCCGTATCGTACCTGGCCTGGAGAAACTGCTTTCCACATAGTCTACAGGTTTGAACAAAGCCTCTTGGCTGTAAACCTCTGCCATTTTGTCCAAGTCACCTGAGTCAGGGTTGTGTTGGTGCATCAAGCGTCCATTGGGCAAAGGCTCCGGCATCTGGTTAGACACAGATAATGCTATACTGTTCTGTCCCATTGTCGAATCGTCATTATATTCTACAGGGTGAGGTGAGGTCAGAATTGGCGCTGTATGTTCAGAAGGAATCCCTTTCCAAACACCATCTGTAAAATCGTGGTTGGATTTTACCATAGAAGAAGGAGCAGAGTAGGATGAATCATTTACTGCTGTATGCTGGAAATAGTCATCCACAGGTGTTTTTAGGGAGCAGGCCTTAAGCTCGGTAAAGGCCGTTAAACAGTCTTTGCTTTTACTGTTCTCCAGCGTTCTACAGTGCATGGCATCCTCAGGGGCCCCCCTCCCAACATCAGGCACACAAATGTCAGAGTTCAACCTAGCAGCAGAGTGCATAGCACGAGTGTAGTGGCCCTTCTGGGCAGACGCCCTCAAAGTCCCATCATCAGTGTAATACCGATTCCGGTCATCTGGACTGCACTCATAGTCCTCAACAGTGCCTAAGAAGGGTCCTCCTAGAGGACCCTTGGAATTGTCCATGGAGCGTGACCTCTCTTTAGCCTTATCTGACCTTTCATTCCGCGATTTCCTTTCCTGGGTGTGGCTGTGGCTGCGATGGACTTTGGAATGTGACTGCGCTCGGGATGGTTCTGGAAAGGGCATCTCTGTCCTTCTCTTAGCTAGCTCTCCTGACACGTCCCATTCTGGTGCTGTAGTAAAATGCGACTCCACAATGTTTGGGTTGCTATGCACCATGTATTTTCCCCTGTTCCTCTCCATGGACATCATCGTCTCTCTTGGAGAACGCACCAGAGAGGAGCTGTAGAACCTGTAGTCCCGGTCATATGATATATCCAGGTTGGAGCCTTCAGACCGTTCCCCTCTAGAGGCACGTGTTTTGCTGTGGGACCGCGAGGATTTGCCCTGTTGGGCCTTGCGGTGACTACGGCTGCGTTTGCTGCGAGTGCTCTGTTGAGCCGACGAGTTAGCTTTGCTTCTCTGAGCCTTCTCCTCCTCTAGCCGCTTCATCACGGCTGTATGCCGGGCCAGATTCTCAACTGTCAGGTCTGGGTTGATCCGTCGGATGATCTCCATCTCCACATCCCGTGGAACAGTGCTAGGTGTCTCCTCATCCCTCAGAGGCCACTCCTCAGGAGGAAACTGGGCAGAGAATGTAGCGAGATGCTTCGACTTGTCCTTCTTGAAGCTCAGCCGGAAGAGCTTCAGGCCAAACTTCTTTGATTGCTTCTCGCTGCCACCACCGCTGCTGCTCCCATCCCTCTGCTTGCTGTTGCTACCTTCTGTCTTGAAAGCAAAGCTGAGTGCACTTTTGTTCTTCTCTGAGGATTGGTGTGGAGGAGGAGGCGACACTGGGTGTGGGGGTTCCTTATGCTCCTTGGACCTTCTCTGCAGTGTGAGCCTAGTGACAGGCATGTAAGGGTGAACTATTCAATGACATTTGGGTTGAGAAATTAAAGGGGAAAAATGGTGGCTATGTTATGTCCTTTTAGAGGGAACTCACTGCAAATCAAAACAGACTTCTTATGACTGATCCTCTTTAACCTATGCTGAAACATTTCTATCCTGAAGGGTGTGGTCTATTCCAGGATGACTCCAGCTCCATCCACAGGGCACAAGGGTTCACTTAATTAGTATGGTCTCATCAATCAACAGATAACAGCATAATTGGAATATTTTGGAGTAACATTGAGACAGACATCGCTCTCCGACGCCATAATCAAAACATCAACTGAGGGAAAATCTTTTGGAAGAACGATGTTCATTCGTTCAGAGACTTGTATAATTGATACCAAGGTGCATTGATGCTGGTCTGCAGACTTGTGGTGGTCCAACAACTTTTGTCAAGTTTGTCAATCGTGTGTACATTACTTGTAAGTCCGAAGCCATAATAATCAAAGTACAGCAAATCCATTTAAATCCCATTACAATATCCATTCATTATAACCACCACATCATTAAGTGTTCTAATAAATGGGTGGATTTTGACACACTATGTAGACACAACACTGCCAGGTCTGCCCTCAGTGTCTGGTTCGTTCCTTTCAGAGCGTCACTTCACGCACGTAGCGTCCTTGCCCTTACCCTCTGTTACATCATTGAGCCCTTAACGCCAGTCTGGCATGATGCAACACTTTTGACTACAGAAATATGCATGAGGCAATTACAGCATTAAAGGTATACATGCTGAAGAGGGGGGACCCCAGGAATATGTGGCTCATTTTTAAGTACAAATAATGCTAACGCGTTTGTTGATGCAATTATTGTGAAAGTAAGTCAGTTTGACGAAAGGCATATTTGTCAAAGGTTTGTGATTACCAATAAGAATTGTGTTGATTTTTTTACTCACACTAGGCTCGGGGCATACCAAGCCAACACTCTCGACAGACACAAAATGTCAATTCCACGCGCTACTAGACACAGAAGATAAAAGTAAGAATCCCACTGGTGTGCCACACCTGTTTGTGGATGTTCACCAGTTTGCAGCAGACAGCCCCAACACTTGCAGACAGAAATAAAAACAGGTTTGTTACAATAGGACCCAAACCATTCCCATGATTCAATTCATGGATGTCTATTGGCAATAATGGCAAGCATTCGCCCCGTCACCAGAGATTGCGATGATGCCACAGTCATCAATGGCCAGGAGCCCAAGAGCGCAAAATTGGAGCTGCTCTCTGTGTGGGAGAGATGGCAGTACTCAATCCGTTGTCAATCGCGGCAACCCGAGCCAATCGTATCCGAGCTCATGTATACTGAAGAGGGCAATTAGCGCAAGAACAATAGGTGGTAGCTGACTTCATATGACTTGGATGAAGTATGTGCTAGCCATCACCCTCTCTGGTTGGTTGCTGTTGCATGATAAGACAGATCTGACTAATAAGTGGAAATTGGCTAAATGACAATATTGGGAGAAAATGGATAAAATGGTACTGGAAGTTAATAAGATCCACCATCATTGCAATTCCCTAAAATGTATTATACGGAGCTCTAATATTTGTCACATATACATTACAGTACAATTAAATCCTTCCCTTTCTATATCCCAGCTTGTTAGGACATTGGGATCTAACCACACGGTCAACCATGATACAGCGCATCTAGACAGAAAGGGTTAGGGGCCTTGGTGGTGCTGGGACTTCAACCCTGACCTTCTGATCAGTTACCCCAGAGCATTTGACCATTGATCCACCACTGAACGAACTTATCACAGAATACTGGTTGTATTACTGTGTGAAAAGATAAATAGCCCAGCGTGACTTCAACCCCTTTAGTGCTGAAGCACTCCTGACTAATGCTAAAGTTCTTCAGAAGGCTTATGTAAAAATGTACAACATTAAACGTACTCAATAATGTGACATTTCTTTCTTTGTTATTGACTTCCTCCAGAGTATAGAATGTCGCTTAGTGCACATTCCACACAATCCATTTGAACTCTCCTACACTGTGTGCAACGCTTGTATTTGTGCTCTATAAATCTGAGTTATGCGCCTCACATGCTTTGCAGCGTTTCAGTGCTGTAATTCTTCGGCCTTCGGGGACTAGCCGTGTTGTGGAACGTAATGGGAGTAAATCAGATTCACTATTTTGTTAGCCACAGTCTGGTGCATAGAAATCACATCTTATTGACCATTCCTCCCCTCATCACTTATTTACAGCTAAAGAAAAAAAAAAAAAAAGCTTTCCACCATGCAGGCAAATGAAACAGAACTTTATATACGTGGTCTTTTAGAAGGAATCTTTCGATATATAAATTCAAGATATTATTCTTCGAGATCAAAATCACAGAAGATCCAAGTATAGACCTTTTAAAAATAAATAAATAAAAATAGCCCTTCCTGTACAGTTTAGTGTTTTCCTTAATAACGATTCCATAGTCATTTGAATGGTTGCAGAAGAATATTATGCATGAAGCTCATTATAAATCCTGACTAAAGCTATATATACACACACACACACACACGCACTGCAGAGTACATACACCAGTATGCTGGAATACACGCTAATAGCTCTGAATTTTCACCAAGTCACGTCATAATTCACAGTTTAATCCAGTAAATTGTTGTGAAGAAAAAGCAGCAGTTACAACAAGTATACATAAAAGAGTCAATGTTAATGGGAAATGCACAAAGGCTAATTCCATTATGTAGCCAATCACAACGTGAGTAGGCTGGTGTAATCACGTTTAGATATCATTAAGTTTATGTAATGTGAAGGAGAACCTGGGAAGCATGTCGAGAGATGCTCGATGAGGGTCTCCTGCGTGACGGTCTTGCGTGCGGAGTTCATGGCCGAGATGGCCAGGCATAGGATGTCCCCCAGCGGGATGAACTGGGACTGACTAATAGGAGACATGCTGATCGGAGACACATCACCTGCGTGACAAAAAGGGAAAGGTCAGGGGGTCAGAGTCAGAATTGCTGAGGTAAAGTTGCATTGACAGCACCAGGATATGTGAATAGAAGAAGTAATACAAAGAAGAAGAAGTTCACGCTCACCAGCAGTACAATCATGAACGCACCCAGAAGAACTTAAACACCATTATCGTTGGTTACTCGTCACACACACTATTCTAAATTGCTAAAAAAAAAAAAAAGTCCAGATCCCATATGATCATTTCTGTAAGAGCCATTTATGAATTTTTTGAATTGTATTTCTATAGTTATGCGCCCTCTGCAGGTGAGGTGATGCTTTGTTGCTTGTTGAGTGGTGACCTTTCTGGGAGCACACAGTCTTTAGACCTTCACCTTTCTTTGTGTGCTGGCTTTTTGTTTCGTTTGTTGTAGTTCTTTGGCAAACACTGCGTTTATTTCTTTCAATTTTATCTGCGACATGAAGAAGTTAACAAACAACACTGGAATTCAACTTCAACTTTGTGGACAACGGAAGAGTCTGAAACACTCAGCAGACCCAAGAAGTGACTAAAGCGGACTATTTGCTTAAGGACAGTCACTACAATATCTAAGCATTGAATACTTTGACCGACATCCAAATATTCCAAAAGTGTGCAAAGCTGCGTAATGGTTCACTCCATATTTAACTACTAATGGAAAAGAAATGGGCCTGCATTGAGGACTGCACAACCATTACAATTTTAAATCTCGATTGGCTTCTTCAAAATGTCAATTCTGAAGCATTACATAAGACCATGGCATAAAACAGAACAGCCCTATTCCCCATTATTCGCTGTGACCAGCGACCACAGACACTACACTACATGACATCAAGTGTGCAATGAGTCTACAGAAGAAAAAAAAAAAAGAGAGAGAGAGAGAAATAATGTCTGAAAGCTGCGAGTGAATTTTAAACCAAACCAAGTGTCCGCTTGCGATGAAGAGGAACAGTGTGTCCAGTCTGGTTAAACAAATATTTAATATTATGTACTGAATAATAAATTGCCAATTACTAAGCAATGACTAAATGAACAAAATGAATAATGCGTGAATGAGTCACGGCTGCACATGCTGTCTCACTCACCAATGGTGCATTGTGTATAAAATCTGTTTATCGCCGAAGGTTTTCACCCACTGTGGCTTATGAATCACTACATAACAGAAACATTGCCATGACGAATTGTGTAACCACTTCGGCCATTAATACTGTTAATGTCCAGTTGCGAGGGTTACATTTAAACTTTTAGAAGATACGTTGGTAGTGTTGCCAGGTGTCCGGTTTTTGTCCATTTCGACCAAATGTTAAAATGTCTGGTCGAGTCTCACGCTAAACAAATTCCATGTGGTGATGTAGATAAAGCACTGTTCGAGCCACACAGATACACAGCACTCTAGGCTTTGTGCTGGTGTATACTCCACCATGTCGCCTCAAGTGGATATGACTTTTCAGCTGTTGGATGGGTCAGTCTACAGCTCTATCTCAAACCCTATCGATCATAATAAATAGCAGGTCAGTGCTCATTACTATGTGGGCTAAATTAAAATGAAAGTGAACCTGTTTGATGCAGTATGAATCCTTCATTGCTGAACACCACCTCTAATCAGATTCCCACCATTCACTCATTTTCAATAGCTGTCTCCTGTCCTCCAAAGCATGGCAGGAGAGCCGAGCACAGGAGAGCACTGAGAAGGCACACAGAGGAGCACAAGCGTAGTTAAAGCGCTGTATTGGCCACAGACGAGAAAAGCTAAGCTGATTAGCCTGAAACCCGCATGTTAGCGGAGAAAACACAGAGCTCCTTGTATGACTAAGTGGACTGTGGGTGGCAGACACCTTAAAAACTGAGCCTCTAGATCCTCCACAAAATTAGATCAGCTTGAACATGTAGCCTTTAATGGTTGCTGACAAAGTTGCCAAAAGTATGTGCGTGAGAGAGAGAGAGAGAGAGAGAGAGAGAGAATGAACAGCAGGTCAAAAACTATTAAACAAAGAATTACTGAAGTCCATTGCCAAATGTAATATTTAAAACTGCCATTTAATACATTTCTAAATAAATAATAAAAATCACAACATGCCGTTTTCCTTAACACCAATGAGCACCAATGAGTTGACAGGGATTGTATGATGGCCGCTCCATATCATCTAATAAAAACTCATAATAGAAATGGGTCATTCTTATAATAATACTTTTTATTAAAAGCGTCATCGCTGGCTCATCACTCTTTGCTTCGGATTACTTTCACGCCACCCCATCGATGATTCGTTTTCTATACGAGTATACCCCAAGTGTTCAAAACCTTACACAATAAATAGTAGTTATTTTTGCTTAGGGTGGAGAGTATTGGTGTAAAAATGTGCCCGTAAGTCAGTAATTAAGCAGACAGAACTAAAAACAAAAACAAACATGCATTTAGTGTTGTACAGTAGCACGGCAGAAAATTAGGTACAAGTAAACGATCTGAAAGTAGAACTTAATGATTTAAAAGACATAATTCATTGAACGTACGCCCAGCATCCAACCTCCAGCTTCCAGTGAAAAAGAATATTCAAAAGCTGCTCGGGTCCATGGAAAAACCCTGGCAACACTACTTGGTGCTGGGTTTCTGGATATTCAGAAATCTAATCCTTTATCGAAATGAAAGGTGGCTTTTATTCACAGCTTAGAAGCTGAACAAAAGAAGAAAATGTAACATTTTAAAGGTGGTGCAACCTTGTATTAAGGATTTACAACTTCCACTAAAGCAGAAAAATGAATTCGAAGATGTCCATCAACATCAGTGCAATCAGGAAAATATAGATCATAACAAGAGGGTAAAAGTTATTTATTCTAATAACTACTGAGAGGAATAAACGTTCTGATGGTGACGGTGACAGACACGCCGTCTCATGAACGTCTGCACGCTTACATCATTGTTTTCCTTCTCATTTCCTGAACTGAAGGACTTCAGATCCCCAGCCTGGAACTGGGAACTTTATCGGCTTTCACACAGACACAGAACAGGAAACAACCATCAGACGTCAGTCAAACAGCACTACTTACGCCAGCTCTCGAAGATTTAAATACCAGCACGAACATAATCAACGATTCTTTTTCTGAAAAGTAGAGGTGTTGCGGTTACAATGCAGACCAATTCATTCAGTATTTTAGTACCTGGAAAGTGATTCCTACGGCATTTAACAGAAGAAATCTTCATGTCCTTCAGTTTTCTGTAGATATGTTTGTATCCTAAGTATCTGGGGCAGTGGTTCTAAGCTCTGAGTTACTGATCGGAAGGTCGGGGGTTCAAGACCCAGCCCTGCCAGGCTCTAGATTACTGATCTGAAGGTCGGGGGTTCAAGACCCAGCACTGCCAACTGCCACTGTTGGGCCCTTAACCCTCCGTGCTCCAGGGGTGCTGTATCATGGCTGACCCTGCACTCTGACCCCAACTTGGGCCGAGACGAGTCATGTGACGTCACCACGACGCGCGTTCAGCCAACGCCCTCTTCGATTCACGTGCATTGAACACGTGTACCGTGAAACGTTGCATACGCCAGCAAACATCATGGCAAAAGACACTGCAAAACCATTTCAATGGCAAAATTGTGAAAAGAGTCGCCGCAACATTAAGCCTTTTTGACCGCAACAATCACATAACTCTGCGAAATCCTGTATAGACTTACTAATAAATTTGACTATGTAGGTTTTTTTTAATGAAATTGGTTTTAATAAAAGATTACACATCCACGTTTTTTACTTTGCTGTGCTATTTACGTAACCCTACTTTCAAGTTGCTGCAATTCTCAAGAACACGCTCATTTATTATCGAGACCATTGGTTCATCACTACGATAGAACTTCTTATTATTCCCCTTCAACAATCCCAGTCACGTGCTACTCCAAGTTACTCCGGATGGTGTCATGCTAAGGAAGTGATGCTTCCACAAATCCCCCTGACGTCAGTGGTTCTCTTTGGCAGTGGAAAATATATAGAAAGGTTTGTGATTTAGGAACTGTCTCTGGGCCAAGGATCTGCACCTTATCATCAGTGGAAAACTACACACAGCCGTCACGGCTCAGTGAGGTCTCTGGTAGCAATGTCGACAGGATACGATCAGCTCCATGCATTACAACAGACACAGAGCGAAAGATAACACCCTAACACCTCGCTACATTCAGCAGGTTTGCCTGGATTCAAACCTGAACCATTCGCACGTGTTCATTGGGGTGATTCACAACGTATTCGGGAATACAATCCATTCATGGATATACCGCAGAGCAGTTAAAGAATAACAAGTAGCAGGTTAAAAATCCCAACAACAAAATGTCACCTTTGTATTAGAATGATTTTAGAATCATAGAACCTTATGATGCGTTTTATACCACAGAATTCTGATTGGTGTGTAGCAGTGTGTAATTATTGGAACTAACTTGTTAAAGAGAACTATGAATGCATGAAATGCATGTTTAATCTTAATCAGTGGCAAATGCGATGGTATAAGAGATATAAAAACAGTAACTCTGCATTACATCCCCCCATCACGTTTTACATAGTGTGGAGAAAAGTTCAAAAACGTGAAGAATTAAGTCAAACAAATCCAGACAGACATTTTAGGTTACGCGTATTGTTTTTTTTTTTTTTTTTTTATCATTTACACAAGCCACATCACGTGCTCGCATACGTAAAGGTCCTGATTGGCTCACCAGAGCGAAAATCATTCACGTTTCTGATTCCGAACACGACTGGACTCGTAAGACACAGCTGCTTTGGGCCTGTTAATGTGCAACATTACATCGTATTTGTGACTAATAATGCGATTTGGGGTTATTTTTCTGTGACGTTTTCGAATCAAACCTAAACGCTTTTCATGAGACAGCACCTCAAATGGGAAACCTAGATCCTGTCTGGCTTCCCAGACCATTCAGGGATCAAACATTTTCGCACACGCACACACACACCACTCAATCCTGATGCAATAAGAGCTAAGGTAAGTAAAGCCACCTTAGAAAGCATAGAGAGTGAATTACGTGAAGTCTCAGAAAGGGGGAGTGAGAGAGAGAGAGAAAAACACAGAGAGAGGGGTTGGCAGACATTTTCATTCTGTCCTGCTCCCTCCCCCTGGGTGGGTGAAGGGGACAGAGGAACAGCTGCAGTTCAAACAGTTATGGATGCCATTTTAATGACAGAGAACAACTGCATCAACAAGCTTCCCTGAGAGAACCTTAACCTTTCAATGAAGGAACCCCTCCGCGCGCACATACGGCTAAAAGAGAAGAGCTCACTACTGAAAGCCTGAACTGCATAAATGCAGCGTGAGAAAGAAGAGAGAGAGAGAGAGAGAGGAGACCTGGAGAGACAGGTTTTCATGTTCAGTACACGCAGCTGTCCTTCAGCAATCGCTGAATTCGCTCTGGAAGCCTCTGCCATTCAGCAGCAAGTCAGGAGACGCTCGCACAGCAGTAAACAATCCTGTTCAGCCAGGCTTCTTTGTCCACGCATCTCCCGGCTCAACCCCACCCCCTGCTTTTGCTATTCTGACGACACAGCTCCTGATTCCTCCTCCCGGATGTGCCCTGGAGCACTACAACACACAAGCGTGGTGCGCTAGAGAAAGAAAATAAAGAGGCTTTTCTACCTTGCTGTTTTCTCTGTAGCTTCAGCTCCTAATCCAAACATAGCGAGCTCGGTCCCAACCTTGAGTGAGCATTCAGTCAACCAGGGCTCCTTACCCAGCATGCCTCACTCCACACAAAGGCAGAGGAGGTGTGACCAATCACATTGTGACTGAACTCATTCCCCCATCCCCTCCTCCTCCTCCTCCTTGATCACTCACTCCTTCTGAATTGCCCACTGACACTCAAGGCGGGGCCTCACCAGAGGGTTGTTATGGCAACGTTTCCAATGAGCCACATCTCCCTCTGACTTTCTCTTGGTTCACATCTCAGTCTGCTTCCTTTACTTCCTGTTTGACTCCTCTCTTTGTTTTTCTTCCCCCAGGACCATTTTTTAAAAAATGATTAAGAATGAATAATCTCTTTGAACCGCAGATGTTCTGAATTCTTAGTGGACAAATTATATTCCCTTTGTAGTGCACTATTTTTATATTTTATTTACCTTTATTTAACCGGGGGGGCGGGGGACGAAGGAATGCCCTGGCCAAGATAGGCAGCAGAGTGTACATACACAATTATACAACAACGTTGCAACATACAATACTAAATCCAACATAAAACATACAACCAGTTCAAAACATTTACTCATCATTAATTCACTCTCTACGTTACGTAGATAAAATAACTTGAAATGACTATAACACACCGAATTTTGTAGCTTCGGCTCCGTCTGGAGCAGCTTCCAATCCGAAGTGGCGGCATATCTGAAGGAAGTTTTACCGAGCTCAGTTCTGACAAGGGGCCCACAAAGATCCTAACTTGATTGAGAACGTAATGAGTAATTGCCAGGAAATTTGGATTGAATAAAACAACATGGATAAGAGGGCAAATAACCCAATATGGCTTTATATATCAATAAATACCAATGCATTTTTCTTTGAATATTCAACGAAGGCCAAGCAACTCTTTTGTATAAGTCACATTGGCGTGTTGAAAATTTACAATCAGCTATAAATCGCAGAGTACCGTGATACCAAGCATCCAATGAGGCAAGAAGGTAAGAGGGAGCATGCGGATACACTACATCCCCATAATCAAAAACCGGTAAAAAAAAAAAAAAAAAGTAGTGGATACTAATTTCTTCCTGACATCGAATGAAAAGCAAGACTTATTTCTAAAGTAAAATACTAACTTTTGAGTTTTCGCCTCAAATAATTAATATGTGAACCAAAAGGTAATGTGTTATCGATAATAATACCAAGGTATTTGTACTCCGACGCTGATAAAGAGTGATGGAATTTTCTGGAGACATTTTAAAGTTTGAGAATAACATGTATTTAGTTTTTTCGACATTTAAGACCAGCTTCAAAGCACAAATAATAGTATCATTTGAGTAAAAATGAAACCTTGCATTATCAGTATTAAAGTCAAGACAATTTTTTAATTTAAATATATATATATATATATATATATATACACACACACACACACATATACATATACATACATACACATACATACATACACACACACACACACACACACACACATATATACACTGAATAATAGCGGCCCCAACACAGATCCTTGAGGGACTCCCTTAACAACCTCCATAAGATCTGACTGAATACCTTCCACCTGTACACATCAGGTTCTTCCCTTTATATAAGCAGTGAACCACAAAATTTGATTTCCTAACAGTCCTACACATCTAAACCTATTTAATAATATATGTCATGCGCCACAGTGTCGAATGCCTGTAATAAATCAATAAAAAGTCAAGCGCAATGTTGCTTATCATTTAAAAGGACTCAAAAATACCATTCAAGACTTTTAAAAACGGCCGAAGTAGTACTGTACCCTTTACGGAACCCTGACTGGTTAAAAGACAGAATATTGTGACTCTTTATTTATTGTGTCAATTGTGCGCTAACTAAATTTTCCAGAAGTTTCAAACGAATACAAAGCTTAGATATAGGTTCTATAATAATCTAATAAAGAGGGATCGCCCCCTTTTGATAGAGGAACTACAAATTCTGACTTTCAAAAATCCATGAAATCATATTAGTTAATAGAGAAAGATTAATCAACTATGTCAGCGGAGGAAAAATAAAATCCGCCGCTAATTTTAAAAACAATGGGGTGATACGATCAGGGCCTGGTGATTCACATCTAGTTCTTTTAAAGCAGAACGGACATTGGAGGAAATCATTTGTTCAAAAGCGAACTCACTTGTCCACAGTTGAGTTCCCGTTCTGCTTCAAGGAATTCTAAGTTCGAGTTGATATAATTATTGGTTTGAAATAAAAGACCCTGATGTGATCAAATGATTATTAAAACTATTAAGCATCTGCTTTTTATCTATAATTTTTATACAAGCTTTCATTATACAAGGGGGAAGCTCTGTAGTGGTTTTGTTGCCAGTTAGAAGCTTAACATTCCTCCACAACTTCCCAGAATTTGTTGTAGTTTTATCAAGAATATAATCTGATTGAGCCTTTCTGATTTGCCCTGGCATTTAACTCAATATTTTCCTCATAGGTGCGTGCTTCTTAAAAATTCACACAAGACCATCATTAAAAATATTCCCAGGTGCAATCAACATCTGGGATTAAAGTCATTTTAATCCCAATCAAATTTAGCAAGATCATATATATATATATATATATAAAAAAATAAGCTTGTCCTTAAAATATTTCATAGATTGCCTAGTAATAATTCTTGGATTCTGCTTAGGTAACTTCCTGTCTCTGACCACTGCCACAACACCGCGGTCACTAACGTCATTTGTGAACACAGAAACTGAAAAGTCTTTATGTGGAACACTGGTAAGAAACAAGACGTATTAATGTGGAATATTCTGGAAATTTCAAATTAGGCCTAGTGGGTCTGTCACAGAGCATTTTAAAATCATTGCATCCAGTTCAAATTAAAAATCACCCAGTAAAACCAGTGCCTTGTAATTCCAAGAAGCCAACGAATGCGTTACAGAATGTAAACCACAACTAGCAGCTGACGGAGGTCTAGAACAGTCAGCTATGGCGAGTTGAACGGTCTTAGACACAGAAAGATTTAGAGCTAATAGAAATTGAACTTTAAATTGAAATTGAAAGTAGCAATGTTGTCTTATAATACTCTCTGACAAATTTCTCCCCCACAGCCCCCTTTTTGGTCTATCTGCTCGAAAAACCTTATAACCTATAATACTAATATCTTTGTCTGAGATAGACTTATTAAACCAAGATTCATATATGACTGAACATCTGCATTTGTATTTTTAGGCCAAATATACACCATATTGTAATTTAGGCAACAGACTACGAATATTTAAAAACCCAGTCCTGGCCTTGATTTTAGTCCAATCGGAGTAGTGAAATTTGAAGCAATGTTGAGGTCCTGGGTTTGGCGGTACATTCCCAGACATTAATAGCATTAGTTCTATTAAGCTCCTTCATTTGACTGGATTACTCGTTGTAATTCCAATCATCGGCCCCAAACAAGAACAAATTTTTAATAATACAATAATTTTCTTCCCTGGTTAAAGCACATCTTGTATGATCAGAATACATCAAATTCGAAGGGTACAACATCTGATAATACGGTTCAGAAATGACAACGTGACAACGTCCATAATGTGTCCGGCTATCAATATTTACGGATGAGGAATTGCACAATAGTGGTAGACCAGAGACATACCCGCTGCCACTACTGTAAACACAAGGTGTCCAAAAGAATAAACTCAAAAAGAGCACACATCCAGTGGTTAAACTCCACATTGTGCTCCAAGAAGTCCTCAGTCACGAAGTCCAAATAAGTCCATAAAGCGAAGCAGAGCACGCCCCAAAACTCTTTCGCAACTGACCAGGATCCCCAGCACACAGTCGATAAAAAGGCCTTGTTGCGAGATTGAGCGGCCAGTTCTAATAAAGATGCAATGGCAAATGGCACCAATGAAGCAACAACAAACAAGCCCTAGTTAGGGGGCTCGGGTCCAAAATAGCAAAACTGTGCGGAATAAAATGCTGTTCTCCTTCACATACAGGTTCGAAGAACTGATACTTGCTGCGACGCTGCTTTCCCTCACTGCCAGGCCCACGGACTGGTGCTTGTGTACGATGTAACAAAAACAGACGGATTAAGATCCAGATCCTGAACAAACAGAAGCTCATAGAATTAAAAACCTCCAGGCTTCAGGCTCAAACAGCAGCACACAATCGCACAGGCTTGACAGCTTGAGCCAGATGTAACTACAAGTGTGACACCGCACTGAGTCCCAAGGGAGCACATGCTGGCTAAATGACATTTACTATAATAAACACAGCGTTGAAGACTGGATCATATAAAAAATTGGAGAGCTCTTAAATTCAAAACCAGGTCTGTGGCTTTTTCAAACCACGTAACCCCAGAAAGGAAAAAGGAAACAATAAAGTAATAAAAGACGAAAGGCAAAGATAAACGCTAACAAACTAACGAGCTGCAATCTTGGATTGCAGATGCATATGCTATAAATACTACAGTATTAACCATAAGGCACTGCAAATCCAAGGTACAATTGACGTACGTCTCAAAGTTTACTCGTCAGAATGGATTCCAGACTGGATTCCAAAGCTCTTTAATGGATTCCAGACTGACGAACAACAAAAAAGCTCTTTAATGAACAAGAAAGCCAAAAGATACACGTTAGTCATGTATTTAATACATAAAATCACTTTTAAACCATCTATATTTTTGTAAAATGGTAAATGGTGCACTTATATAGCGCTTTACACTGTCTCATTCACACACACCAATGGTAGCAGAGCTGCAATGCAATGCGCTAACTTGCCATCGGGAGCAACTTGGGGTTCAGTGTCTTGCCCAAGGACACTTCGGCATGTGGGGTCACGTGGGCCGGGAATCGAACCTCCAACCCTACGATTAGTGGACAACCCACGCTACCACCTGAGCCATAGCCGCCCTCTATTTTAGACACCGCACTCGACTCTATACACATGCTTCTTCATCTGAGGGGACCTTTCTGTAAATACTACAAAATATCTTCTAGTCTGTACTCATCATAATACATTGTAACTTGATAAACAAACAATGTTACTGAGGGCATCACTGGTTCTCTCAGTACTGTGTCTCAAAACACAAATGGCACTGTGGCATTGTTTGGAGGCCAATACTATTAGTTGCTTACCATTAAAATTATTTCTCTTAACATAAGTATTAGTCAGAGCCGATCTCCGTTTCGCAGTGGTAATGTTGGGTCTACAGGATACTGACCGAACTCATCTAAACAGAACAACCGTGCATTCTTTAGTGCAATTTGCAATATGCATTCTAGTCTGTGCTTCAACTTGTGTGCATTTGTGTGATATGGAAAGCCTCTGACATGGTGTCAGCAACAGTACTGGCAAGTCTTTAAAGAGGAAAGTAGCTAACGCTTGCTCACGAAGTAGCTAGAAGTCACCAGATGTCATTTGGCACATTCACAGAATCGGAATGTGTTACATGTAGGAAGCTTTTCTGACACTTCAGAACAGAATAGAGTTTTATCAGAATAGAAAACAATACAACTTCTTATTGTTTATAATATATATATATATATATATATAGAGAGAGAGAGAGAGAGAGAGAGAGAGAGAGAGAGAGAGAGAAGTTGTCTTCGAGCACAGCACCCCACGAACTAACTACTCACACATCAAGAAATCAAACAAGACGAGTGGTCAGGAAGTAAACTTACGGGAAACGATAACGGATGGAGTAGCTCGCTTTGGTTACTTGCAAATATCATCAAGAAGAGAGTTTAAAAACGAAGCGCAAAGAAAAAAAAATGGATGGACAAACAATGGTGCTCAGCGGTTGGCCGTTGTGGCTTATACAAAACAAACGTTGCCAACAACAGAGATCAGTAATTGGTTGTTGGTAAAATAGGGTCATGTAAGGGAAAGTCAGTCAAGCTTTACAAACTTGTGGTGGGTTAACCGAACCTCTCCTCTTAACTCATAACCGGCTGCTGGAGAGCTGTATCGGACGCAGGGCAGTCATTAATGCCTGTTCAAGAAGTTGCTAGACTCTTTTAAATAAATAAATAAATATATAAATAAATAAACATTTAAAATTCAGTCTTGCAACAAAGTTGGCAACTCCCACCGATCAGCAAAGAGAGAGTGTAGTAAAGCTGTTAAGATGACAATGATCTGTGAGAGGAGGAAGTGGATTGAGGTAATAAGATGGCCGACGGGGTGATGTATGCGAGTGGGGGAAGGGCAAATCATCTAAGGAGCCGCTAAGTGACACAATGGTCCTCTGGTTTATTCAGATGCCCTCTGTGGATATGCCTCATACACCACCACCACCCCTCCCCCAGCACCAATACCACCCCTCCCCCACCTCCAAACACACAAACACACACCTCCCTATAACTTTATGTTCCCACGCCTGGCTGCCCAAAAAAAAGGGAGCAGGGCCAACGATCAGGAAGTTTAAATTACGAGACAGGCCAGTTTCTTAATGACAGTACTACAGTTCATTACCGTAATTAACTTCAAACACAAACAGGCTGATAAGAGTTCGCTGAAACATGTTGATATATCTAAGGCCTCGGTTACGGTTCATGGACTCGTAATCTAAAATAGTATCTTTTTCATTTTTTATTTTTTTCCTAAACATGGCTGACCGTAAACGATTACTAATTTTAAACAAGAGGCAGGGACACGTGTATGGAACGCAAAGAAATATAACGAACCTAAAGCATCTCTTGAGAGAGCTAACCACGGTTTCTAAAAGCCAGACAAAAAGGTTAACCATCAATTTTCCGAATTCAAACTATTTAAATGGCACTATAAGGACGAAGTGGTGGGCCTCCAATCCATCATGGCTGACAGCGTGTTACAGCGGGGAAATCCTCGGCATGCTGAGTGTATTCCCTCAGCCGTGACGGAGCATGCGCTCTTCCTGCACTCTCTGCACTTCAGGTCGTTACCTCCTGATGTGTGAAAACACAGAGCAGGTGCTGCTTCAACAAATCACCAGCCAAGAGGGAGCGGCTGTAGGCCACCACACGCCTGCGTGATCACAACCTCCCTCTGGAGTTCATCGGAGTGCTGAGCTTTAACAAACCTCAGAGCTACATGCACGGCACAAGAACGGGGGATTAACCTGAGCAGAATGAATTTGTAGAAAAGTCAAAGGAAAGACTTCATTACTTCTGCTCAACTATTAGATACTTTTTGAATTTGAAACACGAGAAACGGTCATCAAATATCGCAGCTGTGGATTTTCAACAAAGCGCTTAATTATTACAGTATAACAGCAATCACAAGTCCTTCTGTGTAATAATATTAATGGGCATAAAACAAGCGTTCAATTCAGGTTGCGTCTTGGGGGTACAGAGATCTCGCAAGTTCCTGAAAGAGCTCCGCTAGTTATCTCCTACATCAGACCATGCCGTTTATTACATGTTGATTGCGAATTATACCACAGCACTGTTGAATTCTCAAAATCAAGATCAGACGTAAAGTGCTGGTTTGTTTTCTATACCATGTAAATAGTTCCTACTGTAATTCAAATCACAGGTTTGTAATCAAGCATGTGCTCTAAAACATCAGCGTTTCTATAGTAACAGCGACTTGTATAGAGTCCGAAATAATCCAAGTCTAGGAAAGAAAATCGTGCCGTAGTTGAGATGGTTTAATTTTCTTTAAGGAGATGATTATTTAACATTGCTTCAAGGAATCTCCAGTATCAGTGTTTTGTACCAGATAAAGCTGTTCCTTTACGTTTTCTACCATGGGAAAATCTTCAGGACAGAGGAGCTTGGTGCTTTCTGGTTTCTCAGTAGGCTGCAATTTTGTCTCAAGTTCAAGAAAGAGGAGAAAAAAAAAAGAAGAAAAAAAAAAGAGAGGCTGGTGACTGATGTTTTTAATTGATATAATGTAAGTTATAACAGTAGCTGACTTGTTTAGTGGGAATTCAGCAACATTAAATGTAACTACAAATGGATAAAAATGACAACGCATCGTTCTTTAATGTAAAAAAATACGGTTGACGTTAGCTGTGGCAAAAGAGGAATAATAAGTTTGGGTTGTTCTGTACATCCATCTTCTACCACTTACTCCTTGTTCAGGGTCACGTCCTAAAGCCTAAGTCCTAAAGCCTAAAGCTGAAGACATTTTAAGCATGGTGCCTGATATAAAAACAGCACCTGTGAACCACCTTATTTTCTTCAGCGAGATTGCATGTCAGTCGTTTGTGTAACGCTCGAAAAAGACTACTTTTCTCTATCTTTTTTTTTTTTTTAAGAGAAAAGTATGAGTGAGAATGGAGTCAGGAAGTTTGTCACGCCTTGCTCCCATTTCATCACGGGGGGGACAGGCACATTTTCTGTGTTAAGTGTCTAGGGATGGAGCACACCAGGGCAGCCCTCGAGCAATCTGTGTGCATTGTGAATGCCTTACAATTAGGCAGCTCTGCTCGCAGCTCGCTCTCTTCTCGGCCGAAAGGAGTTGGGTTTCAGAGCCTCACGGATCTGGGCTGGCCGTTGTTGAGGCAGCCAGTCAGATCAGGTCCTGGGGATCATGTATGGATCTAGAAGAGGAGCTAGAGATGAGCGCTGCTCTATCTCTTGCGCTGTCCTCCGGGTCCATCTCTCCACTGGATTTTGGAGCTTGTGTCACGACGTCTCCTTCCGCTATGGAAAGCCAAATAAACAAAACCTCTCTGTTTCCGAAGAGCCAGAAAAGGGGTGCCATTGCACCAAAAATGGAGAGCAGCTCTCAAGCATATAAAGAGCTGCTTGAAGTGATTACTAAGGCAGAAAAACTAAATCTAGTCTGACCCAGGGAAAAGGAAGTGCCTTGTAGCTGGCTGGACAACCACTTCCACCCAGTGAAAAGAAATCTCCCTCACACCGCAGAAAACTCCAATTTTTTTCCAGTAGTGTATGATGAAATATCACACTTACTAGTCATATTTAGAACCTTGTGATGTCAGATTATTCAGCTATCGTGGGGAATGAACGGCATGGCTATTTAGGTATGCCAAAGGTGGAGGAGGTGCTTGAGAGATATTTCTCTCCATCGACGGCAGGTAATTTAGGGGTTCAGCTTTGCCATCCAAGCCATGTAAGGCTACCTTGGCATTGATGGGCAAGGCCTATGGAGCAGCGGGTCTTGCTTGTGGGTCACTGCATACTATGGTAGTGCTGCAGGCCTACCAAGCAGATCTGCTGAGTGAGCTTGACATACGTGGCGTTCAGCCATTTCCTTCCGAGTCATTTTGAGTTTGTCAGCTCTAGTGCAAGGGTGGCACAGAAGGTGAGTGTGGTGGCCCACCTCCCCCCGCGGAGAGCCAGGGGGAATGGGTGGCCACAGTGGCAGCTTGCTAATAGGCCTGATCTGAGAATGATCAAGGACAAGCAGACAAAGAAAGAGAAGTCCTGATGGGCCATGTAGAGACATATCAGGAGACTTGAGGTTCTTAGGACAGTTAGCCCCCAGTACTACTGGAGGGCCACACCTAGCCACGCTCTTCCAAGTTTTCTCTGGTCAGTGAGCTGTCACAGGGCAACAAAAATCTGATGCTTTCCTCCAACAGAATGGGGAATAGTTAATGTTAATTAAAAGACCATCTGGCAGCGTGGAATCTACTGCCAAATGCGTCTCCATGGGTTCTGTCTACCATAGAAAAGGGTTAACAGGTCCAGTTCAGAGCTTGACCTCCCGCTTCAGACGTGTGCTCCCCATAGTAGTCAGAACAGAGCAGGGCCCAATGTTAGCACAGGAAGTAAGATCTCTCTTGGAAAAGGTGCCATAGAAAATGTACCCTGTTCCCTGTTCCCTGTGGGAGGGAGGTTTTTACAGCCGTTATTTTCAGGTCTGCAAAAAGATGAGAGTATGCAGTCAATTTTAGATCTGTCTCATCTGAACCATGCTCTTCGGACATACAGGTTCCAGATGTTGACGCTCAAACTTATCGTTCCACAGATTCAGTTTGAGGACTGGTTTGTGATGGCAGATCTAAAAGGATAGCATAGATATATCGGCCACAGGAAGTTACTGAGGTTCGCATTTGGAGGCAATGCGTACCAATTACGGGTTCTTCCTTTCAGGCTAGCTTTATCCCCTTGCACCTTCATAGAGTGCATGCCGTTCTGGCTCCCTTGCTACTCCAGGGTATCCATGTACTAAACAACCTGGACGACTGGTTAATTCTAGCACAATCCAGGGAACTGGCGATTCAACATTGAGATATTGTTCTCACCCACATGAAGTCCTTGGGGCTCAGATTGAACCTGAAGAAAAATATGCTTTCTCCAGTGCAGAGGACAATTTTTCTAGGGTTTATAGGGGATTCTACTATAATAAGGACATTTCTACTCCCAACATGCATAGGTTCAGTCCCATCAACATTGAGCAAGATAAAGCTGGACCTGGGCATCCCCTCCAGTCTCTACAGGAGACTGTTGTGGCTTATGGCAGCAGCAGCCAACGTCATACAATTGGGCCTATTGCACGAGACCCTTTCAGTGGTGGCTGAGAAGTCTGAGAGTAATCAGTGTCACGCAGCGATGCCTACATGCTCTAAGAATTTGTCCAGCTCATGGTCTCTGGAGTGGCTTCATCTGGAGCGACATCCTCACTCCTTCCCTCACTCCTCCCGAACCATTGTTGCTGAACACCATGGTGCACATGTCGCTGAGGTCACGTCTGTAAGCTCCCCCCCGATCGCTCTGCTCCCACAAATTCTAGCGAGACTTCACCAAGACCGTCTACGTCTCCCGCTAGTAGCACCTTATTGGCCAGCTCGAATATGGTTCTCAGAGATAATATCCCTGCTAGATGGAGATTCCCATCCTTGACGATCTACTGTCTCAAGCCGGAGGGCTGATTTATCATCCTCGGCCGGAACTATGGATACTGTGGATCTAGCCCTGAGGGGCACCAGCTCATAGATTCTGGTCTCACAACTGAGGTTGTAGAGACTGTGTTGAACGGAAGTGCACCATCCAGGAGGAAACTGTATGCACTCAAGTGGACTTTTTGTCTTGTGGAGTGAGGAAGGTCAGACCCAGCTAGACCCAGTGAACTGCGCAATAGTAGTAGTGTTGCAGGCTTTCTGCCCTCCTCCATTCCTCACTCCAGAACAAGAGAAATTGCACCGACTGTGTCAAGTAAGGCTCTGATCTTTTCAACAGGCCATGCCCTCAGTATTCTCGTTCCCACAGCGTGAAGCTCACGCAACGTTGATTGCCCTTTGAAAGGGAAAGTCTAGGTTAGGCATGTGACTCTGTTCCGTGAGAAGGGAATGAGACGGTTCACAGGCATGTGTAGCATGAAGTTCACACATCTTATTCCATTCTCAGCAAACAGGGTTACATGCATAACCCAGACGTTTTCCACAAAAAAAATTCAGTAAGTTGAATTGTAAATTTTGAAAAAAGCCGCAGAAAAATCAAGCATTTTTGGCCTGATCACAAAAAAAAACTTGGCAAAATCCAGTACAGACTAAATTATGAGGCTGAAGTTTATATAAAATTATATAGTTGAATTTTTTTTAGCTTATCATTATATTTTTTACCTTAATGTGCCACTGACATAAAATCACCGTCTTACGAACCACCTGCAACGAGCCACCACAAACCCATGGTTGGGAAACCCTACATTATATCAAAAGGTTTCTTCAATGGAACAAAATGTATGATGTGGGACAAACTATTACACACTTAAAGGGGAGTTAGGTAGCTGCATTCGTTTTCATTATATATATATATATATATATATATATATATATATATATATATATATATATATATATATATATATGTATATATATATATATACATATATAAAAATTCCAAGTCCACTGGCTTCATGACCTATTTCCTACCATCGAAAACAAAAAAAAAGCTGTAACACAAAAACACAAAACAAGAAACACATTAAACTTACAGATCTACCATGTGTTCTTTTGTGTATTCTTTGATTGGACAATTTATCTACGTTTAGTTTAGCTGCAATATATTTTGGCTTGCTGTGTTTCTCCTTCAGCCACTCAAGTTTTTAGAGTAAAGTGGACTCAGTATTAGCACTTTAGAGAGAGAAAATAAATAAATAAATAAATAAAAATAAACACACTTCAGGTCATAGCAGCTCCAGCATAATAACAACTCTTTCACATTTCCCATTGAATTTCATGATGCACTACAAACCAAAATAACAAACTATTATAAAACAACCTCATTATTTGCATTGAAACCCTGAGCGCAGGCTTCAGCGTATGCACTTTCATCTGGTTCTGCTTTATCATTCAAATCAGCTCGCTGTGCACACACACTATGGAGACACGATGCAAACAAACAGCACCGAGCAGTAACATGATCACCGAAACTACTATTTAAATCGAACGGTGTGAAAAATGAAATACCAAACAGCCTGGATGTGAGATTGCTTCCTACCTGCAATGAGATTAATGTCGTGTGAGAGAAAACAAGTGAAAAGGGCGCGAGAGAGAAAAATGTGTGGCCATAAAAAAAAAGTAGGACGGGCCATAAAGTGCCGAGAGTTATGCCTTCTATTCTTAATGCAACACTAACAAGCATTAAAAGACACAACCTTGAACACATTCTCAGGCATTCTCTTAAACAGAAGCGTACGCACTCAAATTTGCTTAATGGAAGCACAACACTAGCACACGCCCCAATAAACGAACAACAAAGCGGTTCTTCAATTACCAATCTTCGCTGATACTGCAGGGTTAATATAATATTTATTTAAGAAAAGATCCCGGGACAAAACGTGCATAAACATTAGTGTTTCTCAACATCCAAAGAAGAATAAAGCTCAAAAGGCTGAGCAATTTAAGTAACCACACAAGTGACGTTTCTTTCCAAATGATTACACAAGTTGTACTCAAATTTTAAAAAAAGTGGCATAGCCACATCTATAAGGAGCAACAAGCTGACCAAAATGGACACACCACCAGCCAAAAACCATACAATCATACGTTTCTATCTATTAGTTAGACAGTACTCAAGCTGCGCTATGTTCTACATAACAAGCTATATTAAGTGTTAGCTAGTTAAGCATTTAATTAGCGGTACCATTAATTCTTTAGAGATGTTATAATGCAATACGGATATTACCAAAAAAAAAAAAAAAAGGGTGGAGAAAGGTGAAGTGAGGCTGACTCATTAGCTGTTTCGTTCAATGTACTAAACTCTGGGTGATTTTCACGCTTACCGTTCCCCACCGTTCCAGTGGTGGAATGCACTTCCAATCTCAATCCGGACTGCAGAATCTCTCACTATCTTCAAAAAACACCTAAAGACCCACCTCTTCCGTGAACACCTAACCAACTCATAGATACTAGAGATCCAGATCATTTCTGGATGGAGCTCAAATCTCAAATCCTTCTAAAATTCCAGACTACTGGGACTGCGGCTGCTCCGAAGGCCATGCAGACTTCATGTATATCCATACTGTACTATTTCACACTGTCTGTTGTTACCCAGATGAGGATGGGTTCCCTTCTGAGTCGGGTTCCTCTCAAGGTTTCTTCCTTTAAACATCTTAGGGAGTTTTTCCTTGCCACCGTCGCCACTCAGTGGCTTGCTCAGTTGGGATAAATTCACACCTTTAATATCTGTATACCGTGTTTATATTTCTGTAAAGCTGCTTTGAGACAATGTCTGTTGTAAAAAGCGCTATACAAATAAAATTGAATTGAATTGAATTGAACTAATAAAAACAAACAAACAAACAAACAAAAAAAGACCGACGTACTTACACCTCTACTCTGCGCACTTTGCTTCCTCTGGAACTCAATTAATGGTTTTTGTATAGTAGCACTACTTGTATTGTTCTCTGCTTGATATATCACTTTGCTTAATTGTAAGTCGCTTTGGATAAAAGCGTCTGCCAAGTGAATAAATGTAAATGTAAATGTGATTAGTGGTGGATAATTCTGCACAGGATTTTGTAGACTTTCCAAAAGCGTGTGGAAATTAGGACCATGCATGTTAATCTGAACTGGGTCGACGATGTAGCACGGTTTTCCCCTAGAACTGGAATTCTTTAGGTCTGTTGTCAATCTCATTATCGATTAGCTGGTCTGGCACATTTACTCAAATGCATTATTTCTGCTCCGAAAACATGTCAGTGTTACATTTTATGCTCAACATGACCTCAGTCCCTGTCAGACAGAGGTGTAACTGTCAAGTGACGGCAGAAAAAAATGAAAGTGCGCGACCCAAGTTCTCTAAGGCATGGGAGCATTTTATATTAAGCCGCTGAGAAAACTGTAACCTGTAAACTTTGCAACGCAGATCTGGTGTAGCACGGAAGCACGATAGTGATGCACGAGCACAAACTTACGTTTTTATCCAAAAACACTCCACTGTGTCCAAGGGGTTGGGATTAATTCAAGTTTATCATCATCATATGCTGTATTTGCACAAAATGCAGTGTGACTTCTGTCGTTTATTATAATGGAAGTGATCTATTAGTGACGAGGCAGTGTTGCTCCTCCATCGCAGCGTAGACACGGCGATAAACCGTGGGAGCACAAGTAGACCGGTAAGGTGCAGTGAAAGTGAGTCTTTTATTATTAGTCTAGGGCTGTAGTTTAATTATCAGTGCTTTTTTGTGCATCCATATACGGACGTACAGTTGTGTTAATATCAAGTTTTAGTCTGAAGTTTATATATGCAACACTCAGATTATAAATTTGAATTTAAGTAAATGAAAAAATGGGAATTATAAAAAATAATCCCATTAATCGAAAATAAATAAATAAATAAATAAATAGATAAATAAATAATCGGCTGATTATTCGATTATGAATCGATCATCATTAGTTGCAGCCCTAGTTACAATACAAGTATTATTCAGGTGAACTACCTGTTGTCACGTATCTGGAAACCCGGGACTTCAAGTCCCATCAGCCACTGCAGTACACCACCTGACCACATGCACCTGACTCACGTTTTTGTTAATTAGCACCATTGTGTATTTATAGTCCTTGTCTGCACTTTCTCCTGGTCTTTCGTTGTTATAGACTCACGTCACTTCTGTGTCCGTGTGTGTTTCTTGCCACAGTGTTATGCCCAGTTGTCCTAGTGTTTTTGTTTCGTTATTTGTGTATTTAAAATAAATATTTAAAAAATCTGCAATTGCTTCGGCCTCCATTCACCAGACGTGACAGAACGAAAGACCGTGACTACGAGGCAGTAGTTTTTTTTATTTATTTTTTTTCCGGATTCAGCAGTTTGCTCCCACCCGCCCTCCCCGATGGGTCTCATGGATTCCCCTATGTTCGCGGACCTCAAGGATTCCCCGCTGTTCAGCTACCTCAGAGTCGCGCAGCCGGTGAGTCCTGTGCAGGAGGTCTCTCCGCCGCCCCGCTATGTGTGTGAGGACACTCCAGCTCCGGGCGGACTCATGAATTCACCTCTGTTCGCGGACCTCAAGGATTCCCCGCTGTTCAGCTACCTCAGAGTGTCGCGCCGCGGTGAGTCCTGTGCAGGAGGTCTCTCCGCCGCCCGCTAGTGTGTGAGGGGCGCTCCGGCTCGGGCGGACTCATGAATTACCTATGTTCGCCGACCTCAAGGATTCCCCGCTGTTCAGCTACCTCAGAGTCGCGCGGCGGTGAGTCCTGTGAAGGAAGTCCCTCTGCCGCCCGCTATGTGTGTGAGGACGCTCCAGCTCCGGGCGGACTCATGAATTCACCTCTGTTCGCTGACCTCAGGGACTCCCCGCTGTTCAGCTACCTTAAGGTGCCTCAGCCTTCCTGTTCAGCCGAGGTCGTCGCTCAGCCTTCCTGTTCAGCCGAGGTCGTCGCACAGCCGTCCTGTTCAGCCGAGGTCGTCGCACAGCCGTCCTGTTCAGCCGAGGTCGTCGCACAGCCGTCCTGTTCAGCTGAGGTCGTCGCACAGCCGTCCTGTTCAGCTGAGGTCGTCGCACAGCCTTCCTGTTCAGCTGTGGTCGTCGCACAGCCTTCCTGTTCAGCTGTGGACGCCGCTCAGCATCCCTGCCCGGCTGTGGGCGCCGCTCAGCATCCCTGCCCGGCTGTGGGCGCGCGCCTTCCTCCCGGCTGGTGGACGCGCGTCGCTCGCGCCTTCCTGCTCGGCTGTGGACGTGTCGGCCTTCCTGCTCGGCTGTGGACGTCGCTCGGCCTTCCTGCTCGGCTGTGGACGTCGCTCGGCCTTCCTGCTCGGCTGTGGGCCGTCGCCTGCTTTCGGCTGTGGACGTCGCTCGGCCTTCCTGCTCGGCTGTGGACGTCGCTCGGCCTTCCTGCTTCGGCTGTGGACGTTCCCGCCTTCCTGCTCGGCTGTGGACGTGCTCGGCCTTCCTGCTCGGCTGCGGTCGTCGCTCGGCCTTCCTGCTCGGCTGCGGTCCGTCTCTCTGCCTTCCTGCTGCGCTGAGGACGTCACTTTGCCTCCACGTTCCGCTGAAGACGTCGCTCCTTTCCCTCGCTGCGCTCAGTGGGTCGCTCCCCCTTCCTGCTCCACGGAGGTCTCCGTTCCCCCCTCATGCTCCCGGCGAGAGCGTCGTTTCTCCCTCGGGCCCCGCGGAGAACCTCGCTCCTCTCCCTGGCCTCGCGGGAAAACCTCGGCTCCCCCGTGAGCCTCGCGAGTACCTCCGCTCCCCCGGAGGGCGCCTCGCGGAACCTCGCTCCCCGTGAGCCTCGCGGAGAACCTCGCTCCCCCGTGAGCCTGGCGGAGAACCTCGCTCCCCCGTGAGCCTCGCGGAGTACCTCGCTCCCCCGTGAGCCTCGCGGAGACCTGCGCTCCCCCGTGCGCCTCGTCAGGTACCGCTCCCCCCTTGAACCTCGCGGTGAGGCATGCTCCGCTCTCCTGTCCGGTGGGGGGGTCGCCTCTCTTTCATGCTTTGCCAAGGACTTCCACCCGCTTCCTTGTGCCATGGTGGAAGCTGCTCGGCCTCCGGGTTCTGCTGGGGACTTTTGGCCCGAGGGCCGGGACCCAGGAGGGGCCCTTTGATTTTGGGCGCTCCAGGTGTAGCGCCCCTTGGAGGGGGGATCTGTCACGTATCTGGAAACCCGGGACTTCAAGTCCCATCAGCCACTGCAGTACACCACCTGACCACATGCACCTGACTCACGTTTTTGTTAATTAGCACCATTGTGTATTTATAGTCCTTGTCTGCACTTTCTCCTGGTCTTTCGTTGTTGTAGACTCACGTCACTTCTGTCTCCGTGTGTGTTTCTTGCCACAGTGTTATGCCCAGTTGTCCTAGTGTTTTTGTTTCGTTATTTGTGTATTTAAAATAAATATTTAAAAAATCTGCAATTGCTTCGGCCTCCATTCGCCAGACGTGACACCTGTATTTATACTGCTTCTCCACCGTCACCCTGGTCCCAGCACATACTTCATGAAATATTACATGAAATTCCTCGCATTTAGCAAAAGCAATGCATCACATTATACAGCACTTTTGTGACCTTGCTTACTCGGACACTGCTAATTAATTGACTTTGCTAATTGTTAATACTGTGACATTTCTAACTACTAATTGTTCATTTTGTGACACTGTTCATTCGTGACACTGCTACTTCCTTGATATTGCTCCTGTAATTCTGAGACATTGCTAATTCTCAGAGATTGCTACGTTTGTGGCGTTGCTCATTTTGAATTGTGACAATGCTAATTTGATGACAATTTTCTTTGATTTTGCTCATTTTGTTTCTGCCAATACTGTGACGTTAACTTCACGTGCACATCTGGCTCAGAGCGTTACAATCACAATTAATCTTCTAAAACACCAAATGGTGCTTCACTGATAAAGTATTGAATTTTTTCAATATAATCTGCATACAACACAGCAGCGATGCTGAACGATACAAATACATTCAATCAAACACGCGTTTTGTAATTTCATTTTTTTCGTACGGAACATACCAAAGCTAACAAGAGTTTTCCATGGAAAACTAGCCCAAGCCTAGACATCATGTGTCCGAGTATCACGTATCGAGTGTGTTTCAAAGTGTTCAAGGGTAAAAACAGCACAAATGAACACCATCCTCATCTGTACAGAGTGACTCTGTGCCCTGAGAGAGTCATGATGATAAAACGTGGTTAAACTGGTAGATAAATGAATTAGAAATTAATCTTTACATTGCAGTTTATGATGACGCTTCTGTTTTGTATTCAGAAATTTCCTCTCAGGGTTGCAGTGAGAGACAGAGGGAGATAAGAAGCTTTTTGGGTTAATCTGAGCACAGAGATGGTGTACAGCATGTATGGGCGCGTGTGTGTGTGTTTCTACACAGAGAATAGTGTTGCATCAGGAAACCGAGGGGCAGCCATAGGTTAACAAGTTCATTTCAATCCCAGCATGCCCTGCTCTGAGTGCATGAGAGCTGCTGTGTCAAAGGGAGACGACGCGATGCCGTGCGTGTGTGTGTGTGAGATGGAATAAAAGCAAAGTAAATACGGCTGCGTTCACAAGGACGTATATGATGTATCCATTGTAAACACAGCTCGTGCTATTCTTTATGCTATACAGGAGGAAGGAATTACAGTACAACAGGCACCAAAGCGTGGCAACGTGTGAAAATTACACCACGTCGTTTTTGTTGAAAAAGTCCAACCGGAGATATTTTGATGTCGAGTCAGTACGAGAAGGTTTGAGGCGGGACTTCAGGCTCTGGATATCGATTAACGTACGAACGGCTAGCTATGGTCAAATTCGAAATGAGGAATCTTGCTAAAATGAAGAAAAAAAAGTTCAAGAAAACTATTACGATATGCAAAACAGCAGTCAAGTAATGAACTAGGCATCTATTCTGTTTACGTAAACAGATTTCCACATTAATGAAAAGATTATTGTGAAATCGAGAGTGAAATCTGAGCACCGAGCACTTAGGGCAGCATATATATTGGTTCAGATTTGCAGCCGTTTTTCTCTTTCAGCCAAAAGTTGACATTTTTTAATAGTGATGCATCGACAATTGTGGATACGCTGGGCTGAAACATCTTTCCCCAGGAGCTCCTGACCATGAGCTGCAACTATGTTGTACATTTCTGGTGGACATTTAAACTAAAAGTACATTTTTATCTACTAGGCACTGTGTAACAAGGTTCAATATGCTGTACTGGCTAACAAAACCCAGCGTCACATATCGAGATCAGATTGCGTCTTGTACAAACCTACAAATGATTAAGATTTGGGGTTTTTTTCCCTAGATAAATCCTACATAAATATACTTCATTTGATCCTTAATACGCCGCCTTGTGCCCGATACTCCCTGGGATAGGCTCTAGGTTCCGCAAGACCCTGAAGAAGGAGTAAGCGGCAGAAGATGGATGGATATAAAAGGTTCAAGCCGATGATCCTTAATCCTATAAAGTTTGTAGAAATACCAAAAATATTTTGTTTAAATGAATATAGACAAATATATAATAGTAAGAAAGTATCGATGTAAAAATAAATAAATAAATAAATAAATAAAGTTGATGTCATTTACTTCTGTGTCGAGACGGAGAGAGGGGGATTATGGGTAAACATGGCAAGCAGGGACATACTCCCTCCCAGTCCTCCCACAAGCTAAACTACATTTTGCGCATATCTTCTGCGCTACGTGTCGGGTGAAAGCCAATCGCTTGGGAGTGAGATAGGTCTGATTGCGTATGCGGACATTTTCTCAGGCGGTTTAATCCAATTTAGATGAATATTGTTGGAATCTGAGTATTAACATTACTGTCAAGTCTGTACAGGATTTCACAGAGTTCTCTTGTGATTGTTGCACCAAATATATTGATTTTGCTGTGGCCTTTTATTCTGATTTTTTTTTGCAGAAAACTACTTTAAGTGGCGAAACTGCAATTACACGAAACTGTTTCGCACGGTCTTTCACAGTGATGTTCGCTGCTAAATGAGACGTTTTAGCCGTACTCATGTTCGATGCACATGAATCGAAGCAGGCTTTGGCTGAATGTGCGTCGTGATTATGTCACGTGATGCGTCTCGGGTCACACCTGCGGAAAATCTGCGGTAATTGTTAAAAAATTGCGGCGCTACCGAATATTGCTGCATTTAATGGATTTTTGGAAAATCGCAAAATCCTGGAGGGACTGCCTGAAGTGTGAACAAGAAAATTTTCCCTTTGTCGCATCCCGTACTTTCTGTCTTCTACAGACGAGCTTTCAATTCAATTCAGTTGTATTTATATAGCACTTTTAACCTTGGACGTTATAACGGACATTCTAAGCTTGTGCTCCAAAACTGCTTTCTGAAAGTGTGGTCTGTTAAACGCCGTAAAACAGCTCACGGAAAAGATAAAAAAAAAAGTAATAAAGTAATAATAATAAGTAAAAAGTAATACTTAATAATAATAATAATAATTTTTATTTATAATGTGCTTTGAGTGTAAGAAAAGAACAAAAGATATTATTAGTAGGAGCCAAGCACCGAAGGTGTATAGGCACCTATTGTATACGTTAGTTTTCCTATTATTATTATTATTATTATTATTATTATTATTATTATTATTATTATTATTCCCCACTGGGAGTCTATGGAAGCCCTATGAACCACAAGTAGGAAAATTATGAAATTTGGCAAACTAATAGATAGGACCATAAATAGTATCTGGACCAATTATGGGCTCTCTAGGGCCAACTCTGACAATAAATAATGTTTAAAGACGTTAAAGCAAAATGAACAAAGAGAGGTTTGAGCACCTTGCCTGTTTGTGCCGACCCGCAGACAGAACGGCAAAGAGAGAAATCTAATTTAATTTAAGCACGAGAATATTTCATGCAAGTGCAGTCGCTACACTTTGATATTCCTCCAAAAGCATGGTGGGAGCCCAGCCAAAATGTAATTATCCTGTACAGCACAAAGAAACTCTACTGAGTCTTTCAGGCTTCCCCGCAAATCTGCATACAATTTTTCATCCTGCGGAAAGTTCAAAGCCAACTACAACAAATATTCGGATACCGAAAACGATTAAGAGGGTCGCAAATGAGTCATTATGTAAATCCCAAGCTGTAACCCTGAACAGAAGTTTCCCCATCGGTAGAGGACTGCAACCTGTAACGTAACATTTTATAACAGAAGTGGGATGATGAACTGCAGGCACTCACGCAACACTGGTATGAAAATAAGCCAGCCATTAATCATGCCAAATATACGTATAAATTTATTAACCACATTCACTGTATGCCATAACACAGTCTAATATTGTGGGTAGCTTTCCGCACACTACATATACATACCATAAAACGAAGACTGAGCTATTAATGGGGAAAAGAAGAATACGAATCTGGACATAAAAAAGATACTGGGAAGATACTCAACAACCTATCTAAAAAAATTTAAATAAAAAAAAAAATAAAAAAAAAGGTGATGACAATCGTTTCTGCATTAAAAGTTTTTTTTTTTTTTTAAGGCACTATTCTTTTCCCCAAAGACATGCTACTCATGAGCCAACGTGTGCTTAAAAGAAGAAACGGCCACAGGATTGAAACCATGACTGCGACTTTCACCTCAGACACGAAGTCAACGCCAGAATGCGTACGGCTAAGACAGGCCGTGAAGCTGTCACTGAATGGATCAGTGTTTATAGAGGGATCCTGGAAGACCAAGACAAGGATGGCAGATTGAAGACGGCTCATAAAATGTCGACAGAAACACAATACGTTTTTATTATGACTTACGGTTTCGGCTGGACGACATGAAGACGGTCGTGGCAGGGAGATGCATTCTGGTGGTTTACTATTCTGAAGGGTGCGTTTACATTTATGCGTTTGGCAGAAGCTTTTATCTGAAAAGATTTACAGCCGAGACAAGCAATACAATGTGAGCATACAAATGAGGTTAAGGGTGTTTACTCAAGGGGCCAGTAGCGGCTCTCTGGAAGTATAGGGAATTAAAAACAACACACTCGGGGCATCGGCGAGGAAGGGGGAGACCGGAATATTAGCTTAATATTATAGAACCGTTACTTCCGGTCCACTAATTTGACGGTTTGTACAGTGTTCCGAGAGTGCCTATATTTTCTACAACCACAGGGGGACGTTCACAGTATGTATCCCACTTCCTAGTCCAAACACGTTTACCACAGTAGCGTTAGCGAGATCATCAGTTGACATGGCAAGCGATACTTTTGACTTAACATATATTAAAAAAAAAGCTCGTCAGATCAAGATGAAAAGCCTAAGATGAGACAACAATTTTACCGGAAACATCTTGAACAGGAACGTACAAATCATAGTGAGCTAGCTAGTGCGCTAGCCGACGTGCTACAAACCGACTGGCCTCTTTAGGATCCATTTCCGCTAGCGGAGCAAAAATAAACGGTACATTTGTCACTTACGAAATGTCACGTACCCGAAATTAAGTTTCTTATTTATAGAACTGTCGTATGGAATCGTGTGGTTATACTGAATATTCCGTATAACGGCACTCTTGCTCGTATGATGTTGCTCGAATATGAATTTATCTTGGCCAGTCCACCTACGGAGATGTTTTTGTGGATGAGTAGACGGTTATGTTTTCGGGTGTCTGTAATAAAATATATAATACACTCAGACATTTAGACGGTGAATGAACACAAGACATGGGTAGCAGCTTTCACCAATATGTTCTGTCACAGATGGTGATCACATTAGTGTGTTATGAATTTATGCCATGAGAGAATGTGTCTGGAAGGTCAACCTACAGTTAGACAGTTTAATGAAAAAATTGTACAGATTTAGCTTGGAAAAAAAACACCACATCCAACCTTCAGTGTAAAAATTGTCCTATTTATCGTGATATAATCTTTAATGTATTTTGGAGAGGCCTGTTCTATCCCTAAAAACAAAACGACCTTGTCTAAAAGCCTGTATATACGAGTATGACACACTTGATGTGCCATCGCTATGATCTAGTTAATGCTTTAAGGGTAGAGTATTTTAGAAACGGTCAAAATTCCTTTGTCAGTGTTCTTTATTTGTATTTGGTGAGAGAAAAACAAAAGGAGAGAATATGAAAAGAGAAAGAAAGCGATCCAGAAAATGTCTCGTGCGGTCCAGAATTCAAACGCACACTGAAACATCGCAAACGATGGGCCAAGGACTCAGACGAGGCCAACCAATCGGACCGAAGACCGAAGACGGGTTCGTCTGAATTCCGGCCAACTCGTCTCTGTGAGGATTCGGTTATGAGACAGTGTTCGACTGTTGACGCCAAGCTTGCTACACAGCATCGCCACCAGTGGGTCGAATTACTTCCAGCGTAACTCTATAGGGGTTCAATTCAGCGCTGATGATTTTTACTGTGTGCTAAGCTAACACGCTGTCATCGGCAGACGAAACACTGATGACTGAAACCAGAGAAACGGAGCTTTCCCCATTCACAACATTGTTATGACTGTCAGATGCAGTCTTAAGCTTGTTTGACATGGAGCAGACAGTAATGTGATAAAAAAAATAATATATATATATATATATATATATATATATATAAAATAATAATTGACACACACATGCTGTCATTCTCGTGTATAATCTTGCCCTAAAATGCACAAATGTTTTGATGGATCTGGAATATGCAAAGCTTTCATGATTATTTTTTTTTCTGAGGACGTGAAGGAACACATTCTGCTCGCTCGATTCTTTCAGTTGTATACGATTATTTGCACAGATAAAGCGCGTTTTTTTTTGTCCTGCCTGGAAACGCTACAAGTCTTCAGGCCCAGGCAGGGTGAAAATGCTCCGGATTACCCTTCAATTCATAAAAGCACTTCTAATGTGTGGTACCGAAACCACAAGGGTGATGGGTGGGGCTCTTTAATGCATGATTTATGGTAAGTAAAAAAAAAAAAACTAAAAAAAAAACAAACCACCAAATACAATTATTCATTATGAAAATGAATGAATGTCTCGTTTATTAATGTTCAAAGCAAGCTTTTTTTTTATGCAATAGAACTCAAGAAGTTCAGCATGGCACTTCGGTGAGACTGGGTTTGTCAAACCCTTGAAAACTTGGGATCTCTCCTTATAGGGTTACGTGTGACTTTTAAAAGACAGTCACCGTCTCAGACTGAAAGATGGGACATTTTCCTGAAATGGTCGGGATCGTTCCAGGCCTTCTTCAACTCTCTCTGGCCTTCTTCACGAACCTTCCTCTGGCCGTCTGCACAACCACAACCACAGACATCCTCTTTACCGCCATGAATTAATGATGCATTCTCAACTTATACATTCCCTCTCGTTCGCTCGCTCACACACACACACACACACACACACACACACAGACACAGTCAATCTTCCTAATGGATCTGGGACCTTCTCCAGAAAGCCCCTGTTTGTATAATTTTAGGTTGTGTGATAGCCAGGTGAGATAACACGAGCTCGAAAAACTCGACGGCCAGAAAATGAAAACCCACTGAAAAACTTTTAGACATTCGAACTGGAACACTCTTTGTTCACGAGAATTGCACAGTGGAGACTCGGGCTTGCGAATGTTGAAACGTACACCACAATAGTCCGGGGAACTGTAGCCAAAAGAAGTTAGTCAAAATAATTACATAGAGATTCTAAAGCTGTATTTCATCAGGCTGCAAGATATCAACGAGAATGGAAACCCAAATACTCTTCGCATTAATCTGGAATCCAGCACTTCCTAACTGGCCGAGGTCTGCTTTGCCAAAAACATCCTAGCATGAAGATCGCTGTAGATTAGCATTACTCTGAATACCGTTATTAAATCCCAGACTATTTTTTCGAGAGATCTAAACTTAGCCCTGATCAAACAGCCTTGCAGTGTTTAATCCCAAAGCTCGAGATCCAAAAAGATCTCTGAAATCTCCTGAAGACTTCTGAGGAGCCTCAAGATCCTAACGTGTGACTCAGTACGGTTCTCTTTGTATAGCTTGAACGAAAAGACACACACAACTTTACAAAAATCAGGATACAGATTCTTAATGAGCAAGCAAGGGGCAACAGTGGCAGGAAAGAAAAACTCCCAAAGATGTTATTAGGAAGAAAACCTGACAGGAACCAGACTCAAAAGGGAACCCATTCTCTTCCTGGGTGACAGCGGACAGTGGGATTATAAAGAACTACTCTTCCACAATTGTATACTATAAACTCAGACAGTACAGAGTGTGTTGAAAGGATCCTCAGTTTGGCCATCAGTGTCTTTTATGATTACAGCTGCAGTTTTTAGGTACTACAGGATCCAATTGAAGGTATCTACTGAAGGACAGGTCAGAGTCTTGGGCATAAACTGTTCGAGGAAGTGCAATCTTATGGACTTTTTAGAGACTAAAAGATCCGCAGCTATAGTGACTCCTGAAGATCTACAGCTATTATAACATGCAGTTAATAAAGATCCTTGGAAACAATCGAACATTAGAAGGAGATGCGTTATATTAAAGTGGCAGCTGTTCTCTGGGGGTTAGATCTTCAGAAACAGACTTGACGATCCTGTTTTTCATGATTTGACAAGGTAATAAAAAAAAAAATAATAATTTAAGACACCGGTCCTTGTCTGTACAAAAAAAATAAAAAAATCCGTAAAGAAAACATAAAAAATAAGACAAGCCGTGACAAAAAAAGAAAGGGAAAAAGAAAAAAGTGAAATAATTACAGCGATAAAACAAAATAAAACAAAACAAAAAAAGAACAGGATGGAGCCTACCCTAGTCACAGCTTGGATGCTACCCGAGAGCACGCACTGTTGATCTCACAACAATGCTGCTGATTGTGTGGTCACTGCTTAATACAACTAGAGCCAGGAACCTCTTGGCATGGGGTCACAATCCGTATGCTTACTCGAGCAGCAACATCACCACCACGGTACCATGTGAGGTTGCATGGTTTTCTTTAAATAGCTATTAAAAGAATAGCGACTCGGTTTCTCCGAGCTGACCATTACTATTTCACCTCATTCAGACGTTATATGCAAACACCAGCGCCTTACACATGTGCTTGCCTTGGAACAAAATCGGCCTCAAGTCCCACTCCCTTCACTTTGATTGGCAGTAAAGATGAAAAGTTGCTGTTTTTAAAGCAAGTATACAGCGTTATGAATCCTAAAATTCGCATACATCTGTAAATCAAAGCGTCTTACTAAACGGTATCTTCCACTAACAGCTGAGCAGGAACAGGCCCGGTTCTGTTTCCCCAGTCATTTACTCTCATGCTAGGCCTTTGCAATCTAAAATCATACTCATTTTCCATAATGGCCACAATCATTTAACCTCTAACCCTCAATGTTGCTAGGAAACATGAAGAGTTGTTGAACCAATGTGAACTTGGCAGCTCCTGCGGTGCATCCATTCAGCATTTTTCTCTGTGCTGAATGTGCGCTCTGGAGCTGAGAAACCTTCAGCTCTCCTTCCCTATGATTAAGTAAACTGATCTCTAGCCGTTCTCATGCTACCAGGCATAAATTTGAGCTGGACATTTACCTTTTTCGGTTGCCAAATACTGAGCCAAGATTCACTTTCCGCTGACACTGGGCACAAGTCAGTGAAAACAAACGAATTTCCGGGCCCAACGTGTGGTACATTGGAAAGGAGACACCACAGGACACTTCTGGCTCCAAGTTTTAGCTTCAAGCTGGACCCAAGCAGAGGACTGTCGTTCTTCATTGATGCCCGCTGCATCATGCAAATCAAGCAGGGATTAAATATTAACACCCACCTTTTTCTAACGCCCTTATTAGCAGGAAAGAGAATGCAATAATAGTGAGTTCTGCACCTGCAGGAACCTGTCAAAATGCCCATTGATGTGCAGAGACTATTAAAACCAAGCTTTTTAGCAAGTCTGCCCAAACAAACTTCGACAAACTGTTCATGCCATAACATACAGCAAATGTTTAAATGTCCGCCATCACCAGCAGATGCTGCAACCGAGGGAAGGACTAAGATCTCCTAAAAGTAGGTGACCTGTATCTCGTGGCCTTGAAAGAGATGCTTTTAGCAGAACACCAATAGCAACTAAATCTCCTGATGCCAAACCAACTACAGCTTACTCTCTAAACATAAGAACAATTTCCAGTGAGGAAATACCGAGTACAAAATGACAGGAGGATGAACACGTATATTATCTAGTGGATTAGGTCAGCAATGCTACAGCCAGATATATACATCCGGAAGAACATCACATTCAGTCATTTGTGAGGCTTATAGAATTCCTTTACAGACACGTAACCTGGAAGATGAAGCAATGTGCATCAGAAGCAGACCCACCTGTAGGCATGTATATCCGAGGCGAATGAGAGACCGAGTGGGTAATGAAGGGCTTGGGGTAGTGCTTATAGAGTCGGTAGTCCTTCTCGCTGCGGGATCGGGTGCGTTCCAAGACCCGGTCGGAGAAGTCCGAACTGGGCCAGGCCCTGCGTAGAGTGGTGCTGCGTGTTTTCTTCATGGCCACTCAAGCGCACCTCCTGAATCCCAAGCCTCACACTTTCACTCCCCACATGGCTAGCCTCAGCAGAAGTGGTGCTTAACTCTCTCCCTTCCCTCTGATGCCACATGCAGGGTGGTTCATGCGAACTGCTCAAATCTGAATGATCCTCAAGGAGCAAATTGTCCTTGTCTCCTGGTTAAGCGTTAATTCTGGAAAGACATATCCAGCTGCTCAGTACCCTCTAGATTCCTAATCCAGGCTTAGAGTTACAGCTTCACATGCATGGAGAGGCATGCACACAATTACACAAACACACACACACACTCCAGCTTCTCTACCATAAGGACTGAAGAAGAGTAGGATTGGTGGGGACAGATGAATGGATCAGGGAGGGAGGGATGGATGGATGGAGGGGTGGTCTTGCTGGGTTTAGGGGTTGCAGGGGTGCAGGAACAGCTGAATGTCTGCAGCGTGAGAGAACTCTCGGTTCAAACAATAGCTTAATTCAGCAAAGCTACGCTCCACTAGCGGAGCACGGCGAACACAAAAGAATCCACTAAAAACAAATTAGAAGAAAAAAATAAAAATAGGGTGCTACTGAGGAGGTCAGCAGCAGCCTTCAATTCAACACTAAATGTTCCTTCAGTCATCATTGCCAATACAAATTATATCATTAAAAAAAATAGCAAAGAGTCAGCATGATATCTTCTTGTAATGTGAGAGGGAACACTGAATCTCTTCAGGCAGACATTACAGTGATCCAATACATCACATTCCTGCACGAAAGCCTACACCAGAAGACCCGGAGAGAGCCGCCCATGATCCGAAGCGCTGGTGACAGAAAGATAAACACTGCTATATGCACGTGTGGCTTTCTAAACGTGGAAGGGGCTGGAGGCACAGCCAAGTGAAAACAATTCCAAAGCAGTACACACACCCACACATGCTCTCGTCTTCTCATTCTCCAGGCTGTCTCATCTGTTTCAGTGCCGCACCGCACTCTTTCCTACCAACTTCAGCAAACACACCACTGTTTAGTACATTTTTTTTTTCTCCGTGTGGGAGATTTAGATGCCTTTCAGAGGTGCTGTCTCGTGTCAGACTTGTTGATCTAGTCAAGCAGTGCTTCTCAAAGTGCTGCACCTCCAGGGTCCCACTGCTGGCTTGATACCCAGGTTATAAGAGCACAGAGCTTTATTTACACACACATTGCCTGTCAGTATGCAGCTACTGACAGCTTGACTGTTTCAGGAGGAGACAGTGAAGAAGATAAGTCTTCTCTGACGCTATGAAAGACAGAGAGGACGCATCAAGCTCCCGTGCCATCCACTGCTAGGTTCCCCTTTTGTTCTTTCCTCCCGATTCCCCGTTTCCGTCATAAGGGGTCGTCCACAATTCCCGACAGTTTCCTTTAGTCTGAAAGCCAGCTGCTGCACACAAAGTTCCTCTGGAATGCGATTAAAGAGATCCGAACATGAAATGGAAGCGGGAATGGCGGTATGGGGTGCAGAGAGTACGGAGAACACCATATAGAGCGCTTGTTTTCTCTCTCTTTGGCTTTCCTCCCTCCCTCCCCGTCTCTCCTGAGTCGAGCGCATTCGTGCAGCTGCTCGAGCCCTCACAGCCAATCACTCTCTGACAGCAGCCTATCGGCTTAGAGCGACGGAAAGTGAGAGGGGGGGGGGACGACACACTACCCTCCGCTCTGCAGTCACACACACACATATCCAAACCCATGCTGAATTATTTATTCAGGAATATGCCAAGATAACAGAACACCATGGCAAAATATTTATTTGGCTACACTTAACCTTTGGTTACCTGGTAAGTCTCGTGAGAATATGTCCTCTTTTAGAGGGAAGACACATATCCTGATGAGTCCTAAACAAATTTAACGATTTCACAAGTTAGAGTGAGATGAATGGGAAGAATGAAGTGTACGCGGTCGATTGAAAATGCCAGTATTTTGTGACGAATTACTATTTCATGAAAGTATTTCTCATAAGACGTCTGTGTGAGGTATTCTGAAATGGACTGCCATATAAATCTGTGGTTATTAAGTAACTCTACTGGACCAGAAACTTTCCCTCTTTCTTTCCTGCAGCTTGCCATTAATCATGAGGAGTACTTGCTTTTTCTGAACAGTTGGCTGCGCAGTGAGGAACTAACGTTTTTCCCAGTAAGCCATGTCAAAGGTCATCAGTCTGTAACAAAGCACACCTCCATCCTCTCAATCAATTCAGCAGGATCATGTCCTTAATTCCAGCAAGTTCTTGAGAACCATTTCCAGAGCAGATTCAGAAGGGCAACAGACCATAAGCATCCGTGGCATAGTCCATCTATCCCAAGGTATGTCTACAGAATTTAAAGCGGCACTATCGTCCACATTAACACCACAGCTCACAATGTCGAGTGAAGAAAACAAAACTGCTGCGTATTAGTCATGTGACTTCGTCTTGACCAAGAATTGGTCCTGCATCAGAGTTTGGGGAGGTTGAAGATTGGGATCTGAAGCTTCCCAGATGGTAGGTGTTGCATTACAGTGCCTTGTAATCGATCCACACACCATCCCGGAAGAGAAAAATCTGCACTCGCTCAATGTCACTCAAATTAAGCTTCCTTGGCATGTCAGTGCTGTGTTGAGTCTTCACCTAGTGGGACTTTTACGCTGAACTGGCTTAGAATTTTTCAAAATAATGGACGAATGATGAAATAAAATAAGGATGTGGCAATATCGTAATTAACTGCGTACCGTGTATAGTTTATCATCCTGTTCTTGATTGTACCCTTGCCATATTGCTATGGCCACAGCTCTTATAATGCCCATTATACCGTTCATCCTTTTTGACCAATAAATGTTTTGCATGGAATGGAATGGCATGACTGGAACATCCCTGCAGTCATTTCATGCCTTTCAAGCACCAGAAATTTATACTCCATGTGCTCCAGAGGCCCATTTGTCTTATCCTGGCTTGTCATGCATGGGACTCCTAGAAATGGTGTACTGCGTGGTTCTTTCCTGGCAATGTTGATGAACCTCCCCTTGTTATGCCTCATGTTTTTGTGTGGGATATGTCAGGGCCCAAAGTGATGTTGAAAAGGGGCTGAAAAACCAGTGCAAATCGAAAACAATAGGTGCAAGCCAAGCAGATATGGGACATGCTTGAATTTAAGAATTCAAGTGTTTCATGTCAGGAGTTGCGCAGAAAGCACAGCACTAGTGTTGGGGTAGTTTTATGGTGACGGCTTTAGTTGGACTGCAGTTAGTCACACCTCTTTTTGAACTCCTCTTACACCCAGTGAGCAACTGATTGTACTCCTTGTCCACGCAGGACCAATGAACTAGAACCATCTTTGGTGTTTTGAGCAAAGGGGATGTATGTTTGACATGCAGGTCATTTTCATCTAGCCAATGTACGGCATATGTTTTGTACGAAGACTTGATCATTCCATTGCTCAAATGACCCATGTATCATAAGCTCACCATGTTTAGACAGGGTCTGGTCACTCTCTTGGACTGAACTACACATTTACAGACTGTTTTTTTTCCCCTTAATCAGGGAAACTCATAACACACATCCTATGTAGACCCCAGACCGCCTCCAGGCTGTAAGAAAACATGTTCTGAATTATCAACCCTTCCCCCATTTTCCATCTTTCTCCATCTCTCTATCACCACAAGCACCCAGTCCAACCTCGCTCTCACCACAGCATGCTGTACTTTAGACCACACCACCCCTTATATCCCCCAGAACTCATTAATGCTATAGAGCTGCACATGCCAAAAGATGCGTCAAGCTATATGGCCTACTGAATCCCAGAACCTCCAGAACACCCTGAGAAACGCACCAAAACCTCTAGAAGAACAGAAACACACTTTATGTTCCTAAACGCACCAATAGATGACCTCATATCATCACTGTTAGTAGGATTAGCGTGTCAAACCTGAGACAAAACAGTTTTGTTTTTTTATTCGATTAGATTTTTTAATCAGTTCCACCTCAAAAGCTGTGCAGCAGAATAAGTAGTGTGGAGGTCTGAATGTGAACAAGTAACAAGAACTCCCGTGTTAAGGTTGTGGAACAGATTAATTCGAAATCAAAATGTGTAATATGCCAGTTTTGAACTTCGCTTTGGAAAACTTGCTCTGAAAAAGAGGTCTCTCAAGGGTTGTTGAAGAAAACCATTTTTAAATATATTTAAGCATGAAAAATACAGCCCTAAAAAAAAAAAAATAGAAAAAAGGGTTCCCTAAAGTGTCTCGCCTTGAAAACCTTTTTAAAATGGAATCACTCTGCTGTTTGGATCTACGCAAGACCATCTTCCAAAGAGACAAACCCAAGGACCCTTTAGGGTGCTAGATGAAACCTAAGGAGTCTAGCCTTTTTGACCTACATAACTGTACATTTGTAGACTCTGAACAAGGATCTTGGTAGAACCATAGCAGTAATAATGTTCTAAATGGATTACTTTTTAATGGGGTTATATTTGGAAACTTTTCAGAAAGGTAAGGGTTCTATAAAACATAGAAATCTTAATGTTTTGCCCTAAGGGACAAAACAAAGGAATCTTTAGGGCTGTACATGGAGCGTTAGTGACAGTAGTCCACTGATCACAGAACCTGCAGATTCAACAAGCAGACTGCAGGTTTGTTCATCTATTTTAGTTTAAAAAAAAGCCTAAAACCATGCCCAAGGGTCATGCACGACTTGGTCTCGTACCTGCATGAAGTGTGGAGTGTAACCGTTACAACTCATTTCACAAGACTGCGGAGACTAACGGTGGACTAACGGTGTGTCTGGTCATATTGACCATTCGTGGGTTAAACCAGAATGGAAGGCACACAGTGTAATACCGTTTAATGTAATCATAAAGTATTAAAATAAAAGAAAAAACAAAAAAGCACATGTACATAAGTATTCACACCCTTTGCTCAATACTTTGTTGAAGCACCTTTGGCACCAATTACAACCTCGAGTCTTTTTGAGAATGATGCTACAAGCTTGATACACCTATTTTTGGGGCAGTTTCTCCCATTCTTCTTTGCAGGACCTCTCGAGCTCCATCAGGTTGGATGGGGAGCGTCGGTGCACAGCCATTTTCAGATCTCTCCAGAGATGTTCAATCAGGTTCAAGTCTGGGCTCTGGCTGGGCCACTCAAGGACCTTCACAGAGTTGTCCTGTAGCCACTCCTTTGTTATCTTTGTTATCATTGTCCTGTTGGATGATGAACCTTCGCCCCAGTCTGAGGTCCAGAGCACTCTGGAGCAGGTTCTCATCAAGGACGTCTCTGTACATTGCTGCATTCATCTCTCCCGTGATGCTGACTAGTCTCCCAGTTCCTGCCGCTGAAAAACATCCCCACAGCACGATGCTGCCACCACCATGCTTCACCATGATGAGTGGTGACATGACGCTCCAGACATGACGCTTGCCATTCAGGCAAGAAATCAATCTTTGTTTCATCGTCGTCTGAGAGTCCTTCAGGTGCCTTTTGGCAAACTCCAGGCGGGCTGTCATGTGCCTTTTTCTGAGGACTGGCTTCCGTCTGGCCACTCTACCATACAGACCTGATTAGTGGAGTGCTGCAGAGATGGTTGTTCTTCTGGAAGGTTCTCCTCTCTCCACAGAGACATGCTGGTGCTCTGTCAGAGTGACCATCAGGTTTTTGGTCACCTCCCTGACTAAGGCCCTTCTCCCCCGATCGCTCAGTTTGGCCGGGCAGCCAGCTCTAGGAAGAGTCCTGCTGGTTCCAAACTTCTTCCATTTACAGATGATGGAGGCCACTGTGATCACAGACCTTCAATGCTGCAGAAATGTTTCTGTACCCTTCCTCAGATCTGTGCCTCGATGCAATCCTGTCTCGGAGGTCCACAGACAATTCCTTGGACTTCATGGCCAGGTTTGAGCTCTGACATTGCATTGTTAACTGTGGGACCTTATATAGACAGGTGTGTGCCTTCCCAAATCATGTCCAATCAACTGAATTGACCACAGGTGGACTCCAATCAAGTTGTAGAAACATCTCAAGGATGATCAGTGGAAACAGGATGCACCTGAGCTCAATTTTGAGTGTCGAAGTAGCAAAGGCTATGAATACTTACGTACATGTGATTTCAAACAATCTTCTTTCATGTTGTCATTATGGGGTATTGTTTATGGATTTTTGAGGAAAATAATGGAATAAGGCTGGAACATAAAGTGTGGAAAATTTGAAGCGCTGTGAATACTTTCTGGATGCACTGTATATACATACTGAGTTCATGTTCTGTTCTTCTTCTTGCCAACATTTCTGAAACAAATGAGCTTAAACAATAACATGCATGCTATTCACCACCACACACACACACACACACACACGCACTCACCATTAACATGCAGGAAAAAAAAAACCCTCCACATTATCTTTAATCTAATTTCCATACGATACACGGGATACATTAAGTCAAGGTGTAGACCCACGTCTTAGACATTACGATAACGTTGTTTTCGTTCTTGAGGCATAAAAGTTCAAATCCTCCTTGGATAATGGAATGCAGGAATCGACTGAACGGTCTGCATCTGGCTCGGTGCCATTTCCCTAAATGCGGTCTCCGTAGGGGAAATGACAACTGTTACCGCTTTTCTCTTACCGCCAAAAAAAACCCCACACACTTGTACACGTTTCTACCGTGTCTCATTCAACAGAACGGCCTAGAAGACGACTTTCTTAAGGCAAGACACTACAGGCAGAAACAGCGGTTTTGTTTGCGCCAATCATTTTTCTGATGTTTGTATAAACTGCATCTGTAACATGTTTTATATTGTGGTAATGAAGATAGCAACTTGGATGAAGGCTTTTAACTCAAGATACAGGCCATTATGATATACATATAAATTTCCGATTTAGAATTCACACAACCGTGGCATGGTTCTTGGTGCCGGATAGACTGGTTCGAGTATATTATCAGTAATTACCTGACAAAGAGTGATTGGGACATCTATTGTCAGACACGACCTGCAGTGTCTTGCCTTGTACAAGGCGCAAAGTAGGTGCTTGAAGAATCACATGCTACAAACAGCTCTAATAAATGTGCCAACTGGATCATCCTATGAATGCCACGATATTTCCAACAGACGTTCACTAGTACAAAAAACTGACTACAAAATTCATGGCTCATGGGAATCCACGAATAACATCAAACCCAATGAAAAGGTTAAAACGAGGCCATTTTCACAAAGGCACCTCTGCCTGACAAACTTTCCAGGTGTCTTGTCCACATCATCACATCTAAACAGCAGAGACATGTTCCACCTGAAAACATTGTTTAAAAAGAGACATCCGAAGATCAGGAGGTTGGCATGTTGCTGAACTCTCTCTGACCTCTTCAGCTGAATTTATGCAAGTAGGCCGTGTGTGCCAGAGAGATAAGTTTCACTTGCCGTCGCCTGCTGCTCAAGATGGAGCCGTGCTCTCCGACGCTTCATTACAGAGCTCTGTGCAAGCATTTCAAACACGATCCATCATACGGAGAGGACTGAAACCCAAGCAATTAGGCAGGACACCCCTCTGTTCCTCAAAGGCACCGAGGAACGACTGTAAAGCCGTATCTCTATTACTCATGCCTGAGGAATGGTGGCTGTGTCTTTGTCGAGCTTGGCTCCTGCAATCGCAATGATATTCTGGCTTTGAGTTTGTGGTCTTGGATTGAACTGCCAAAAACATCCCACTGCACTGCAAATTCAGTGCTTAGCTGGTGGGAAAAGTGTGTCGAGCCTCTTTGAGGGCTTTCTTTGCTGATAATGATTTTGAAATGAACACGGTGTTGACAGCATTGTGGGTAACATTGTTAAAGCAGGGCCTTAATCAGAACATCAAGCATTTATGGAGGCAAAAAGACCTCTGGAACTTAAAATTACAGCCTGTCTAGTGCATTAAAATCCATCCCATCAGCCCACACTGCATCTAATGATGCATAAATAAGGCTTCCTCAACTAGGGTTACGGACAGGGTTATGGATATCTCTACTGTTTTCATCGTGTCCTCCCCTCAGTGCTGAGCTGTATGTGGGTACTGGCATGCTGCCCGGCAAGGAAACATGTCACGATTTGAGCAATATAATATGTGAGTAATTTATCCTCAGCCTGCGAGGCTGTGCTCCCATCGTGGGCAGATTTAAGAGTCCCCACTCTGCTGTAAGTCAGGTGCAGACAGATTGGAAGTGGGCACTCTCCGCTCAGCTGTGTGTAATTTGGAAACACATAACTGTGACTGAATGGTGTGACGTTAAAAGAAAATAAAGCTCGGTCAGTAACAATTTAAAACAACACATTCCTTTGGGGGGGTGGTTTGGGGTTCCTTCTTCGTGGAAATGTGCTATACACATGTGCGAATGCTCAGGCTACGTGAACTCGTTTTAAACTTTTCTTGAAAGTGTCCTGGTCTGGGAAATATCACAAAGAGAAATGCGGGTCTTCATTAGAGAAACTGACAGGACTACAATTCTGAGTAGGAGCATCTGTTTTCCTATTAGAGGTGAGAGAAGGACAGTATTCCATGTTTGGACTCGTCTACTGCACACGAGAAAGAGTGAAACCGCCGGTAGAAAACTGGCAGCACAACTTAACACAATCACAATTTAAAATCACGTGCGATACACTGCTCAGTGGGCTCATATACTGATTGTTGATGCGGAGGTGGACGGGTTAAAGAGTACCAGGAAAAGCGAACTATCTGCGAGAAACCCACATACGGCCCAGGTATTATATAACCACTGATTAGATCATTGTCAATATAGTCATAATCAACATTACTGAGAATTGTGTCTTGTACATTTAAGACTAGCTAACCCAAGAGGATCAATCGCAAATTATCCTCCCAGAATTCCAGGTCATTATTCAGACACGGCTTCCTTAATACTAGTCTCGGTTTGCTTAGCGCTAGGTTTGCTAAGTGCTCGTTCTTGGTTTGCTTAAGTTCTTGATGTGTCAAGGCCCATACAGTTGAACATAAATTTACAGAACACAACAATTTCCTTCTGAAGCCTCCTATGGGCATTACAATTATGCAACTATTTGGAAATTACAGGTTAAGGTTTTCTCAGATTCTGAATGCACACCGCATGATTTTAGCTCCAATTTCCCAATCACAGAATAAATATTGGAAATCTGCGAAGCTATGTCTCTGGGTAAAACCAGCAGCCAAAGAAGCAAACATATTTATTTATTTTTAATGAAGGAAAAATGTATTGCCCCCTTAAACTTGAAATCTGGTTGTGCCACTTTAGCAGCAATAACCAAACCAAACCAAACGCTTCTGATAAACGGAGATCAGTCTTTCATTTACTTACTCCTATGCTTTGGATCATTATCTTGATGTACAGTCCAGTTATGCTCGAGTTTCAATTTACGAACTGAAGACCAGACCTTCTCCTTTAGGATTTTCCTGTAGAGAGCAGAAGTCATGTTTCCCTCAATTATCGCAAGTCGCCCAGGCCCCGAAGCAGCAAAGCATCCCCACACCATCACACTTCCACCACCATGCTTGACCGGAAGTACAATGTTCTTTTTGTGGAATTCTGTGTTTGGTTTATGCCGGACGTAACGAGAACCCTGTCTTCCAAACAGTTCCACTTTCAACTCAGTCAACAGAACATTCTTCCAAAAGGTTTGAGGATCATCATGGTGTGTTTTGGCAAAATTCAGACGAGCCTTAATGTTCTTCTGGGTCAGCAGTGGGTTTTCACCTCGCCACTCTTCCATGGATGCCATTTCCCCCCCAGTGTCTTTCTGATAGTGGAGTCATGAACAGTGACCTTAATTGATGCGAGAGAGGCCTGTAGTTCCTTTGATTGTGTCCTCGGCACTTTTGTGACTTCCTGCATGAGTAGTTGCTGTGCTCTTGGAGAAATTTTGGAAGGTCGTCCACTTCTGGGAAGGTTCACTACTGTGCCCCAGTTTTACCATTTGGAGATAACGGCTCGCGCTGTGGTTCTTTGGAGTCCCAGAGCCTTTGAAATAGCTTTGTAACCCTTCTCAAACTGATGTCTTTCAATCACCTTCTTCCTCATCATTTTTGGAATTTCTTTCAATTGTGGCATAGTGTATAACTGGGTAAGACCTTTTAACCAACTTCAAGCTGTTGAAAAAGTTCTATTTAAGTATTGATTTGATTGAACAGGTTTTGTAGTAATTAGGCCTGGTTAGTGTCATAGATTTTTCGCACAGGCACAATTGGTATTAGATAAAAAAAATTTCCTTCAATAAATAGAACTTAAAAACTGCATTTTGTGTTTACTCAGGTTGCCTTTGTTCCATCTTAGATTTCATTTTAAATTCCGAAACAATTTTGTATGAGATATACAGAAAAACAAGAAGTCTTACAGCACTGTAGTATCTTAATAGTATTATAATCTCACAGCAGATCTGACACCGGTTTGATGGACAAAGGCACAAAATGCAAAACAGTAAGTTGTGTGTGTGTAATCCCAGTTGATTGAGAAGTGTATTGACACACGGAGCAAACAGAAGTCAAAACATATGGGCCTATACTGTAGCGTGCAGCTAGGACCAGAGGGTCCAGATTCACACAGAGGAAAAAATGAACCTTAAACAAGTCTCTTAGTGCTGGTGTTTGAAAAAGGGTTTAAATAAAAGTGAGAAAGAAATTCAAGCTCTAATTGTACAATAAAGCCCAAGCAGGATTGATGTTGACTTTATATTAAAGACCATACATTTGAAAACCATTTTTGGACCAGTGAGCCGAGACCACACATCATAATCCAAGGTGTTGCTGACCTTTGGCAATGAAGTCAACGTGAAAATTTTTGAGCGTTAGTCCAAGCTTCAAGTTTCAGACCTTATTTATTTTTGCTTTAGACGTAATTTCTTACTCCAGAAGGGTATGTTAACTGCATCTGTAAAAGCCCACCCACAAGAGGCAACCCTATCAATGAGTAAGGCTCCAGCCGTGCCAGAATATACATTAAGCCAAGAACGCTGGCATGAGAATGTTATGCTAGGTTCCGTTTCCCCAGGGATGCATTTATTTCATTAAAACCTCATGAATTCATTTGTTCTTTACTGTAAATAAATCCACCGAAACAGATTCCTGGTAGACCCTTGTCAAATGCATTGGATTACCTTATGTATTATGCTGTAAACTGGAGGTTTTCCAGTGTATGCAATCATTGTAGCAAATCTCAGTATACATGCCACTGATTGCCTGGACGTGTGAATCAATTGAGATCAATAATGAAAGTAGGTCAAACATGGATTTTTCCATTCGCCCAGCATGACTTTGTGTGCGAATATGAAAACCTCCCCGATGAAATGCTTCTTAGCTGATTTAAACTTCAGGCGGCAGTTGATTTCGGCCAACAATACTACTAAACAACTCCAACCAGTACCATAGAAACATTGAGAGAAAAATACAGAGTGAGTACACATCGTAACCTTGGTTAGTAAACTTGGCGCTGTTCCGACAGAGGCTGTAATCATGTTTATCAATTTCCTGACAAGGGACTTTGAAGCTTTCTGCAAGCAGACCGTTATGCTTTCTATTTTAAATCACTCGAGAACGTCTGTCAAATTCATCAACGTTTCATTCCGACAGACTTTCACATGAGGCAACAATGACCCCAATGAATACATCCTGTATCTGGATTATATAGGATTTTAACTACGTGTTTAAACATGTAGTTCAATTTGTCTACGGTTGGCCAGATTATCATGTTAATTATTTATCATGTTAACATGCAAGATAAGCTTCTCACTTTGAAACACCGACTCCCAGTACTCTTTGATAACCGAAATTCTTTCTCAATAAGTCACTCATTTTATACATGAAGCAACAAAAATGACGGACTACACTGGAAGTTGGCGTTTGAATTCAAGGAATTGGTTTAGGAACTAGGAACTAAAAACAGCAATCAGATGTTCATTTTTATGTGGATAATCTCCATCCAGACATAATCCTGAAGACACCCAAACTGACAGAATGTAAATGTCATTAAGACAGTTTGAAGAATGACAGTAACCATATCATTTTTTGTGGCTTTTTAAAACCTGTTTATTGTCCATCATTAGCTGTGGTTTTGCCTCAGCTCTCCTCAGCCAAAAAGTGAAATGCCCATGGTCTTATTTTATGCCACAATCAGAAAGAACCCAGCTCAAGCAGCTGAGGCTCAGTGATTAGGATTTTCAACTAGTGCTCGAAAACCACTGCTGGATTCTTGAGAAAGACTTTTAATATTCTTTGTGTATTCCTTGCATCTCATACAGTAGCACAGATTGACAGGACAACTAGACTGAGCTCGATTGGTAAAGAAAATAGGTCATACGTATAGATTTAAAAAAAAAATATATATATATATATATATTTTACAGCAGCCATGATGTTGATGCTCTGTGTTAAAAGTGTTGAGATGGCACGAATGCGGTTTTAAAGCTCCACCATGAGCCTGTGCTACAGTCAGCTTAAGGGTAGCAATGTTTCATCTCTCGGCTGGTTTCAATTGCAACAGATGCTTTCAAATAACAAGAATACTCATCAACCCCAGCCACTAACATATACAGTGTACATACAGTGACCTCAGTTAGTAAACTTGGAGCTGTTCCTGTCGATGCTGTATCTCTTGTCTTGCGCATACTGTAAGCACGGTGTACTAATATACTGCAATAGGCAACACCAGGGTTCTTCACACTTCAATAGATATTATGAAAGCTTAGGAAATTTTTTGAGTTTCCTGTCACCTTTTTATAGTCACTTTCTTTTTACGGGTTTTACCATAGATGCCAATCAGTACGTTTACATGGACAACAATAATCCACTCTTAATCTAATTAAGACCATACTTTGGTTAAGAAACTACCATGTAAACACCAACCTTAATCTAATTAAGGTCATCATCTAAGTAAGCGCCAATCGAATTAAGACCGGTGGAGTACTCCTGTTTTAATCGTATTATGGACGTGTATTACAGACATGTAAACACCTTAATCACATTATGAACGTCGTGTGAGCGTTTTCACCATATTTTGCGACAGGACACGTTCACACACGGCAGTTTTACGGCGAACAAGAGAGTTCGGCCGTGTCCCAAACTGCATACTTGCCTACTATAGGCCTGTAGTGGGGAAAATGACATGTATCTTGTCTACTATACAGTAGGTAAGTACGCGATTTGAGACGCAGCCCACGGCTTCAAGCAGTCGTCTATTTGCACGTACATCATGATTAATAATTAACTGCACTTCCAGCGTTCGTAAAAAATGTAAATAAAACACCCAAAACTGTATACGGCACCATAACGAAGACCAACTGTATGTTGATACGTGAAATTTTGGATTGACGTCAGACGGCGTGGGGCGGTGACGTAATGACGCGGACTCTTAATCTAATTATGATCTATAACATGTACAGGAGTATTCTAAAAGCGACTCATGTAAACACCTTAATCACATTATTACCTTAATTAGATTAAGGTCAATAATTAGATTATTGCTGTCCATGTAAACGTAGTCAAAAACAAACTAGAGTTTCTGCACATTTCTAACTAAATCAGGCTTAAAATTGATTAGGTGTTGGAGTTTATTAAAAGAATTGGCTGGTGTTTATTAAATGGTGGCAAAGAAAAACACTTTTAGTGAACAACCCAGTATGGGATTCAAGAAATAGGGCAGAATTTCCCTTAAAAACTGGGAAAACTAGAAGAGGGCCTAATTACACTATTAAGACTATTGGGCAGGCTCATGGTGGATACAGAATCTAACCCTGGAACACTGGGCCTGAGGTGGGTCTACACCCTGGAAGGTTTGCCATTTCAGGGCACCATACATTCACACCTAGGGGCAATTTAGCATAGCTGACCCACTGAATGTCATGTTTTTGGGAGATGGGAGGAAACTGGAGAACCTAGAGCTGGGAGGAGACATGGGGAGAACATGGGGAACAATTCCACACAATCGGTAAATGAACAATGGGATTGAACAATGGGCCCTGGAACTGTGAGGCAGCAAGGCGAACTACTTCACTGCTTTTCCACTCATGAATACTATAAAAAAAATTATGTAAAGAATAGCTTTTTGGGTCTCACCTGCAAAATTTCATTTATGTAAGAAGTTAGTTTAAGAAAATTAGAGTTCACCCATAATTTTAAAGCATTGATGGTAGGGACAGAGCTGTATAGTAAGGAAGACCTTCTGCGGGACAATGTAAGCTCAGATGATGTTGATGAATTATCTGACCAATGGAGAGAACCATTTTGAATTCAACAAGAAGGAGCCAATTCAAGACCAATCTGGACTCAGAAGGTAATAATAAAGAGCACGTTCTTCGTGTATTCTTCATATGTGACCAGATAATGGGAATGCCCAAGCTCAGTAACGAAAATAGATCAAACATAATGATTTGTCCTTCTGTCACTGGGCTTCGATTGCTGCTGTGAGCTTAAATGACAGATGTCCTATGAAATTCTATGTTAAACCAGTAAGACAGTTTGAACGCTGACTTTAAGCTGCTTCTAATGAAAGCTTTTGAAAACATTTATGTCCAGCCACACAGTCTTCCTGGAAAACAGTCACTGACCACATGACACACTGTTTGAACTTTAACATCCCAGTGTGGCGGCAACAGGCTGGGAAGGTCAACCCAGACTTGTCTATCCCAAGCGTCAGACTTCAGCTCCTCCTGGGGGATGCCCAAACAATTGGGAGATCTAATCCCTCCAGAGGGTCTTGGGAATGCCCTGGGGGCTCCATCCAGTGGAACATGCTAGGATATAGCTCTAGCAGAGTTTACCTTTTAAAGTGCCTAATCCATCATAACCTACTCTGCTCAAATTAGAGGGGCAGTGGCTCTACTCCACGAAGGTCCCAGTTACTACTCCAAAGCTTTCCCTTACTCTTTTCACCCTATCACAGAGATTAAGCCCAACAACCAAGTGGCCTCATTTGTGCCACTTGTTCTTGCAAGCTTATTCTTTTAGTCACTACCCACAGATGACCATCGATGAGGACTGGGACAATGGTTTGACAGTAAAGAGAGCTTCGTATGCTGACTGAGCTCCTGCTTCATCACCACATCGGTGTCTAATTTTCCATCAATGATGATTTTCAACTCTCAGATGACCATGTACATCAGCTAACACTAACCCTAACAGCCAAGGCTTCTGTGTTTGAACAGATCCGTTTGCACTGCATAATCACCGGGTGTATATACGTATACATACCGTGCACTCCACTAATATTGGCACCCTTGCTAAATATGAGCAAAGAAAGCTGTGAAAAATTGTCTTTATTGTTTAACCGTTTGAAGTTTTGTTAAAAAAAAATAATAAAAATAACAAAAACACTCTGCTCTCATTGGTATAACAATTGCAGACACCACAGGTTTATCAAAACAAAAATCTTTATTAAATATAGGTGTGCAACAATTATTGGCACCCTTATGAATTCATATGAGAAAAATATATTTTAAGTATATTCCCACTGATATTTGACAACTGTTTTAGTACAACTGGGTGACAAGGAACAGAAAATTGTTCAACCATTACTTCCTGTTTCACAGGGGTATAAATATGAGGTAACACATAGACTAAATATCCTTAGTCGTTCATAACAATGGGTAAGACTAATGAATATAGCTGTGATGTGCGGCAAAAGGTTTTCACACAATGGGAAGTGGCTATAAGAAAATAGCACAAGCATTGAAAATACCATCAGGGCAATAATTATGAAGTTCCAGTCAACTGGAAATGTTATGAATCAACCTGGAAGAGGACGTGTCTATACTGTGAAGAGGATGGTTCGAGTGGCCACAAAAGGACCACAGCTGGAGAATTTAGTTGCGTCTTGGGGTGACTCAGCATCAGGGAGTGAATGATGCTGAGAATGAAAGATAACTCGGCATCAGGGAGATTCAATCTTTTAACATCAGGGTCATACTCACTGTTAAAGATTATTTATGGCCCCTATCAAACAAGAGATTTTCACTAGTGCGAAGAGGATTACACAACAGGTCTTTCTGAGAAAAATGTGAAAGCCTGTGTGGACTAGTTTTTTGTTTATTTTTAACAATGTATGTCAAGGAATACACTTTTTTTTTTTTTTTTTTTTTAAGAACCGCAATCTCTACAGTGGGCTTCTGTGGCCAGCTCTTTAAATGTTCTGTAAAGCAGCTAGCTAGCTAGTTTGTAGGAATTCTAGCTAGCTGATTTTAAGGATTTTTACCAACACTCAGACTTGCTAACTAGCCAATTTAGCTAGGTAGCTTTAAGCTTTAAAAAACCATGCCCGGCTTCTTTTCCGTTCAGGTAACTAGCATAATCACATCCAACAACTAGAAAACACCAATACAATTCAGAAATGTAACTTGGAAAACCATGACAGAACCAGTACTTGACGATTCTGGACATGTTTATTCTCCCAGCCCTGACAGAGAGAAGTGACAGGTAGAACCTTAATGAAATAAATTTTGCCTCCACATGCCCAGTGACAGTTATCCTCCAACAGCACAGAGCCTACCCCTAAGGGAGCTTCTTTAGTGTCATTAACTCAACATCACTTGACAAGCTTAATAAACATGAAACACCGCCGAATTAACATTCCTGTCGTGCTGCGCAACTGATTGTGATCGTGAGATCATCTCGGTTAATTAAACAATCAACTGCTATAGTTGTAAGTTTAGCTAAAGGTCGATGGTGCTGTTTTCATGACACCGATGCATTAAATCAGAAGTTCTACTGTCGTTAAAACATACCGAGTCCTGATTGAGTTTTATTTAGACAGTTAATGTTCAGTGTGAAAGAAAAGATTGTTCGATTTAATTTCTACTAACTGCCAGAGGCGGCGCTTTAAGCATCTGGATGTCCATCACATGTACGTGCAGTTCGAGTGTTTGTATCAACAAAGTCACCTGTGACCTGGGTGACGTATGCCCTTTGTCCTACTACTAAAGGCACGTTCACCCAGGAAGTGAGCTGGAAGTATTGTAATCCGAAGTGGAGTTGGAGCTATGAACTCTTGTTCTCCAAAGACTGTGGCTAGCATTTTTTGTGATGGTTTAACTTCAGATAGTGCGCTATCCAGCAAAAGTTAAGAGAACTCTACTATCAATGCCGTTTATGAGCGGACACACCAATTTGGAAATCGGCAGTTTGTAGTTCGTGATTAGTTTTGGTGTTACTCGCCTTACGCTGATACGCTAAATACTTGATTGTCGGGTTGGAATCCCCTCCCGTAGTTTTCTGTTTATACTTATCGTAGAGTCATTCCCCACGATTTTGATTGGTTTGTTTTTGACGTGTTTTCGGTAGGACAGGTTACACAACGCACCCTGATTGGATTTGATTGATACAGGTGATTGTTTTTCGTTCCTGTGATTTACTTTAATCATTAGCTACAGTGCAAGAGTCTGTTTGCTTTTAACTGCAACATATTGCTTCGCATTTCTTGCTTCTGCAAAATATATATTTTTGTTCCTCTCTTCTTTTCCTCAATTACCACCTGGTAAAAGGTTCACACGCTATAAACCATGTGTATATTAATCAGTGCTGGTAACCATGTTTATGACATTTACTGATTGACGGGCCTGTCTTGAATCAGAGGATGGCCATGATAGTCGTCACTCTTGCCTGGCGGTTGACCACTTAAGAGAGGGCCTGAATGAGATGGCATGCATGAACTGCAGCTGCATGAGTTTAGCTGCCCCTGATAGGGTTAAACACAGAAAGGTAGATCTCCTAGCCCAGAAGGTAGACACCTTGGCTTCTGAGTTTGCAGAGATTAAGTCTCTCCTCCTTAATCTGCAAGCACCCGGTACACAGCCTGCTAGTGGTCCGCTGCAGGTGCACCGCAGGCTCCTCCAATTTCGCTGCCTCCAATACTGTCAACAGCCTTTAAGATCCAGGAGGAGGATGCACTCTCCACTAGGGCCTCGGAGAGCCTAGTTATCGGTATAGGTTATGACAAGAAGGGAGCAATTGAAAGCTCCCGTTCATCTCATCCCAATTCTCAGGGGACAAGCCGCAATAGACCGAAGGGCTCCGAGACCAGATAGTCGTCAGTCAGGCCTGCGGTAAAAATGGCCTTGGCATATCTGGGGTTAGTTGTAGCACCTGCCCAGGTGACTCGTCAGAGCGCGTTTTTCAGAAAGACCTCTCAGTCCGCAGCTCTGTGTCCCACCCTCAGCTCCATATATTGAGGAGTTGAAGAGGTGCTGGGCAGACTATTGTCGCCCTTGTGCTGCCACCTGATGAAGCACTTTGGCCTGACGCACGCTTTCCCCAACCACAGTGCTGTTTGACAGATGATTTCATTGTGAGAAGCTATGACACAGCAGCATGTATGGGATATATTGGGAATTCCATGTCACACCTTATACTGGCCCTATTCCAGATGTTGCAGGCCCTGGAGGTTGACCCTTCTGCCCAGAGTCTGAGTGACACTTGTTTACAGGTATGCGCCTAAAGGAGCAGGGAGTTGGGTAGGCTAATATCTTTGTTAACCCTCGCTCGACACCAAATATGGGTGTTCCAGTCTCCACTTTTGGAACAGACAACAGACTCCCAGACAACACGTCTGTGGTCTACCATATAAATCACCACGGGTGCACCAGGTCCAAACAATCCTTGAGGATTGTTTATTTGTTCCTTTAACAACTGTTATTGTGGGCCCATCCTCACCTATTGAACCCGACGGGAATGCACCAGGCACTCAAACACAGCTGCAGATTTCCTATCCCAGCAAAGCCCGCATCCTGGGGAATGGAAGCTGCACCCCGAAGTAGTGCAAGCGATCTGGCACAGATATGGCAGAGCAGAGGTGGATCTTTTCGCCTCACTGTCAACGACACACTGTGCCCTTTGGGTTTCACTGGGGGAAATCAACAAGCCCCTTGGGCCAAGGTGCACTGTCCGATGCATGGCTAAATCCACTGCTGTACGCTTTTTCTCCATTACCATTGATACTGCCCACCCTAGACAGGATCCTCGGGGGGAATTATGAGGTGCTACTAGTAGCACCCAAATGGCCAAAGAGAGTGTGGTTCCCAATAAAACACAGATTACTTTACAGGGAGCCTTGGTGCATCCCTGTGAGGACGGATCTCCTCTCACAGCTGGACGGTCGAATCTGGCACCCGAACACATCCCGGCCGCAACTTTGGGTCTGGCCTCTGAAAGGCCAGAGCCATTATTAAGGCTGTGTGATCCAGCAGTTGTACAGACCATCTACAACTCCCGGGCACCTTCCACCAATGCGTTGTATGCTAAAAGATGGAAGCATTTTTCTGAGTGGTGACAAACACAAAATCAGGATCCGACACGCTGTCCCATACCAGTAATCCTCAGCTTTCTCCAGTCCCACCTTGAGGGAGGCTTTGCAGCCTCCACCATCAAGGTATATATAGCTGCCATCTCAACCATGCATAATAAGGTAGATGGTGTGACTATTGGCTCCCACACCCTTTATTAAAAGGTGTTCAATGACTGAGACCTCCTTGACAAAATGCAGTATCCTCTTGGGACTTGCCTCTCGTGTTAAAGGCACTATGTCAGCCTCCATTTGAACCTCTAGTGAGGTCAGCCATTTAGGTAGCTGTCTATGAAAACAGCTTTCCTTTTAGCCATGGCATCGGGTAGACGAGCAGGTGAGTTGCACGCTTTGTCAGTAAGCCGAAAGTGCCTACACAAGGGTAAGCAGCGTCTAAGCAGCATCTTGTAGACGCTATTGTTTATGCCTATAAGATCAGTGGTCTCCCGATCCCTCCTCAGGTTCGAGCTCACTCAACCAGGAGTGTGTCTACTTTATGGGCAGCCTTACAAGGGGTCCCTCTTTCAGATATTTGTACAGCCGCATCATGGCCATCAACCGGCACATTTGCAAGATTTTATAGGGTCAACGTGGTCTCGCACAACCCAGTGGCTACAGACATTTTTCCTTCGGCTTTACAGCCTTTTTAAAGAGCACATAGGGTTTCCTTGTGACCTTGTTGGCATTACTCATCCAGGTGCTTAAAGCACAGGCTCTGGTGGTCAGTAGTAATGAAACAGTAATGCAACCACAGAGCTTGGCAGTCGCTTAAAATATTTGCGAGAAGATTGCCAAGAGGTCACTTCCTGGGTGAACGTCCCTTTAGTACCAGGGCAAAGGGCATACATCACCCAGGCCACAGGTGACTTTGCTGCTGCAAACACTCGACCTGCACGTAAACGTAATGGACATCCAGGTGCTTCTGAAATTCATAGGACCGCAGTTACATACATGACCATCGATTTATGTTGGTTTAAATTTATAAAATTACAAACTGCAATAGAATGGTTCTGTTCTTAATTCGGTTGGACATTTATGACGATCATGATTTAAATATCGAGCAAATAACTGTGCTTATTATTTTAGCTATGATCATGCTATATTCTGGCAAATTTGAACTTGGAATATGAATATTACAGCTCTAAATTACAGCTTGTCTGCACAGAAATCAAGCTTCAAATGGGAATACCACTGAAAATACTGTAGTTAAAAAAGAACACCTAATGAAAATAATATACCACATATAATTTACTACATATCAGACATCTATACAAAAAACGTGCACTTATGTAAGGCAGAAAAATGGCTATAAACGTGAATGGTATGGTTTAGAGACATTAATAATCTTAAAGGGTTTAGTTTTGATGCTTGAGATCACGGTTTTGACATCTTACTGCAAGCCTGAATGAAGAGAGAGTCTGAGCTACTGCACGTGACCTGAATGGACAAAAAGAGAAGCTTCAGCCCGGTGCAACTCTGCGCTCTAGTGGAGGAAAAACGGAGATGAGCACCAAATATCTGAACATTCTCAGTTAATATCTCCAACAGGACAAAAGGTTTAAGCCACCCACTTCCAATGCACAAATTAATTTTCCTTCTGGAACACACCTGAGCCAGATCATCAGATGCTTAGTAATTAGTTCATGAAATGGAAGAAAACACCAGGACTGCAGGACAATCACCAAAATATTAATCACAGCTATTTTGCCCAGTATTGACACCATGATTGTTCATTGCAGGGAATTAAGTACCAAGTACTTCAGCCAAATTAAGAAAGAAATGGTTCTGATTACACGATCATTTTCAAAGAAATCAACCTTGTCCTCTGCATCGTACTTTATACAGCAAGTCTACAATCTAATCTAGTTCATTACTTAAACTAGTTCATCTTTTAAATGCTAAGTCACAGAGAAAATGAATGAACGTTGAATAAAGGAACAAATAAACAGTAAAATGCATGCAGCTGGTTAAAACATCAAACCCGGAACTAACCAACCAATTAACTCAGATACGTTTTAAAATCAATAATAAATAAATAAACAAATAATGATGACTAACTAAAATATAATAAATAATTGAAAGATTTTAAAATTTGATTAAATATTATAATAACAACAACAAAAAGCAACAGTGAATTAGTTATCCTTCCAAAGTTTAAAAATCGTTGAATTAATTTTAATTTTAATTCATTTTAATTAAAACATGCATACAAGCATATATGCTTCTTCTTATGACTATGATTATTATTGTTTATAATAATAATAATAATAATATATTAAGAGAATAATCTTTCAGGTGTGAGGATAAAATATAACCGAGAAATATAAAAACGCCCTAGCAAAAACTTTAAGATACAAACTGTGACATCATGCATTAGATCAGAGTTAAAGAGCACCATATCAGGCCTGATCGAGTTACTCCATGTCTGAACCAGTAGAGGGAGCGCTTTCCATTTCCATTTATTCATTTAGCAGACACTATCATCCAAAGCGACTTACAAATGAGAAAATACAAGCAAATTTCCAAACTCATACGCTAGCTGAACAGGAGTTTATGGGGATGAGATCAGAGGCCACATCACCATGAATCACTGCATGACTCCTGGTGAGAGACCGACCACGTAGCATCAACTCGGACAACCTCGGCGAGGTTTCCTAAAGCTGGAGGTAGAGGTGGAACCAAAAGATCACATCGTGAATGAATGAATAAGGAATGGAAAGAAAAATGTGGTGTTTGATGCGGTCGTGTGGGTTAGTAGAGAGAGAACGTAAATCGGGAATACCAAACTGAATTGTGTTTTTCACGAGTCTCTCTTCAAGTCCAAGTCACGTCTCGAGTCAGTTGTTCACGAGTCCAAATCAAGTCACAAGTAAAAAAAAAATTTTGCAACTTAAGTGTGACTCGAGTCCAAGTCACAGACTCGAGCTTCCATCTCTGGGCCATGTCTATTAAAGAAACATATCCGACTCTCTACCCAAAGCTAGACATTGAAAGTACTGACACATGACAACACCAAAAAAAAAAATTATGCTTTTGCAATAGTATTTGCAGTATAATGCCATCACGTGACATCTTTGTAGCCACTTTGTTTGCAACACTTCAGATTATTAAGTTCATTTGTAGTGAGTAGGGGTGTGGTTTGGGATGGGTGTACATTAGAGGTAGACTGTTTGATCGGTTTTGACGAGCATTCTGACCCGATAACTGATTGCTAGAACTATAGTTTTCCCGGTTGCGGGAGCGGTACAAGAGCGGCCTCTAGAGGCGAAATAAAAACTATCGCGGACACATTTTGTTGTGTTATTTGAAGTGTTATTTTTGGTTCATTTTGGATGTCTCAATTTTTTATTTGTTACTTGGGGTGTTACTTTTCGCTTCAGTTTGGATGTATATCTTTTATTTACGTTAATATGTATTAATAGTTTATATATATTATATATTAATACTTCTATATTCATTTCAAAAAGGACAGTACATTTTCACGGTACAGTCAGTACTGTTTATTTTTGTAATAACGTTCAGCAATATTTTACTTTGAGTGTTCTGTTCTCATTCCGTTTTTAAAACGATCGGTTGATTAAGCGGTTATCGGCAGGTCCCGCCTGACTTCGTTATCAGTAAAATCGTTCGACTGTTCCGTCTACGTTGTGAAGGAGGAGTTTGGGGATGAGCCAGAGCCGGATGGGCTGATGTGGCGCACACCTGAAACCCGCTTCCTGGCATGTATTTACGTGATTTATATGTCTCGCTTCCTCCATCTCCGGCAGGGATCTGAAGCGTGCGTGCAAGTGAGCGTGAGACAGCATGGAACTGCAACGGAGATATTTTTCATGCTTTCGTCTTTAGTTATGTGACACAGAAGGAATGCGCTTAACCTACTTCAAAAAAAAAAAGCGGGTCCCCATTTACATTTTGGGTCAGTATCAGGATTCCGAATAACGCTCGGAATAACGGCGGGTAAGCTCGGACATCAGGAGATTGGAAAAACAAAACAAAAACACAAAGAACCGCACGAAACGAGTTCGGTGCGAAGAAATTTCTGAAACTTGTTCCGAGCTTCTCATTAAATATGATTCAGCAGTGACTAACAAGGAGCCATCTGTTCAACACGACAGCGTCTGCACCTGAAACGTGCATCTCAAAGCGCGAGTCACGAGTCTCCCGCCTGGTTTCCCTTCACGACAATAAACAACTGTATGAAGCAGTAACTGAGGAGGACTTACACTTACGTCATACATCAGATGTTTTTTGCTAGAGATGAGATTATGGAGGAAGTGGTAAGGGGGGTTGGACGTCAGGAAGCGACATGCCCTTAAGTGCAGGTGTCAAGTTAAAGTCAATTCAGCGCGAACGTCTAGTAATTTATGGTTCAGGATATTTTTTTTTTAAATAGATCTGAGATCTGCTTTGTGGGGACTTGTGTGGGATCAGCAGAGGAAAAAAAAAATGTGCGCCGTGTAACTGGAGGAAGATTTATGTGCAGGGTGATTTTTCTTCTGCTCCGACCTGTACACAAACACACACACACACACACACGAAACACAGCACCGCTGAAAATATGTAGGAGATGATTCCACACACCTCAGGGTACAAGTAGGTCCACACACACACACACACACACACACACACACACAAGCATGCAAAGTCACGTTTATAGCAGCTCGTGTTGCAGAGGCAAGCTGGCCAGAATAATGGCCCATTTATACTAGTCTAATCCACACTCGACTAAAAATACATTGAAGGATGTTACACTTTCCTAATCCTCTTTAAAACACCCTGCGGTATATATATATATATATATAGGCTTTTTTTTTAACCTCAAATGCTTTGAAGCACTTACTAAATGCAACCACGTACTAAATCCCCCTCGAGTCTCTCCGTCTCTAAAGATCCACGAGGGCGAGGTTTGAGGCCTCCACAGCCACTAGGCCGAGTTTATCGCACGACAAGGACACGACGGACCAGGAAACATCTCACTCGGTGGACTCATAATGACCCGAGGTTAATTGCGTAAAATGAGGGATTTCGCGGTGAGAAGAACAAAACATGCTGACAACGTCCCCGTCCGTCGGCGGAGGCAGGGAGGAGACGTCCTCGCGGCAAAAAAAAACGGGCGGCTCTTGTTCCGCGAGACGGGACAAACACAAAGATACCGACGTGGCTTTCCTGTCCTGCTTCGGCGTGACCGAGACAGAAAGGAAAGACGAGACGAGGAAGAAAACTGCCCGTGGTAACACTGCGCACTGAAACCTGCTGAGATTTTCCCCAAACGTACCAGTACCGGTGGTGCTGTCGCAGCGTGTCCGTCGGCAGCGTGCGCGAATACGACGGCTGATCTGAGACGATACGTGGAGCTTCAAACTGCATTTCCAGTGCAATTTGAGGAGGTTTTTTTTAAATGTACGACTACTTGAATTGGCAAAATTGCACGAAATTGTTCACAGTGATGTTTCTCGAGAATGAAACGAGACCTTTTAGCTGTACTCAAGCACCGAACGGGGCTTTGGCGGAACGCCGCACGACACGTCTCGGCCCAAATCTGCGGTAATTTCGGAAATCTCCAAGCTCGTCCGAAATCCTGGAGGGACTGGCTGGGCAGAAAAAACGCTGCTGAAACATTTCAGGATTCAAGACAGCATGGCGCTCCGTCTTGTTGTCTCTTACTCGTGCTTTCAAATGTTTTTGAGCACTTTCGGCACATACTTAAACTAGTTATTATGGCTTTATTACAGAACTTACGCCACTAAGTAGACATAGTGCCTTTACACTCAGATATTCGATATGTAGTATACAAATTAAGCTCAAGTTATGTAATACAACTGTAAAACTGTGGAACTGCAGTCAGAGATTACTGAGCAAAGTACTTTTTAGGTTGATTCCCTGCCCCGCCCCTCCCCCCGACCCCCGAAATGGCTAGCATTACTTTGTGAATTTTAAATTCACAAGCGCTAAACGAACGGCGAGTAAACACACGAGGCATGGCCGGACGCGTCGTCTCGATCGAATCTTGCCAGTCGCGCGTTACGTATACGTTCCTCAAGCCCGATTTCTGTTAAGTGTCTGGAGGCGCTCTCGCCAGAAGAACAGGAACTAACGGCCGGTTCCTTCCAGGATCGTGCGATCGCAGAAATGAACATCGAATATGGATATTTGCATAACGTGCAACACTTACATGGAGATAACAATTCATACAAAAGTACTCCGAGGAGCTTGCGAGTCGTGGAAATTACTGCCGATTTCCCACGAATGTACGCCAAGGCGCGTCACGTGACATCACGACGCGACACGCACGTTCGGCTCTCTTCGAGTCGTGCGTGTCGGACACGAGGGCAGGGTTTATTTACCCACAAACACTGCTGTGAAAGTCCGTGCGAGCACAAGTTTAGGGGTTTTCTACCAAAAAAAAAAAAAAAAGAATGAAAAATAATAATAAAAAGCCTTTTTGGCCACAACGATCAAAAAAATAAAAAAAAGAATTCTGTGAAATCCTGTAAGGACTGAATGATTAATGACCATGACCATTTTGAGTAGCAGACTTCCCCCCCCCCCCAATTTATTTATAGCTAAATAAACACCACATTCTTCCTACAATGCCATTATGATCTGTAACCAAATAAATGATTGAAAATGCTAACATCCTGGTAGCAGATAGTCAAGAATACACCGTGTACAAGACGGACAGATAAACAGAGAGACAGACAGACAGACAGACAGACAGTGTAGTATCAGTCTATATTCTCTTTACAGCCAACCTGTAATGAAATGCTCTTTGACTTGTGTTGCTCACTGAAGTTACTCGCATTATCGATTTGTTGATGGAACGAACAGCATTATTTAAAGTGCACTTAGAAGAAAAAGAGTGCTCGGGCTTCTCACAGAGCCTGGAAAGGTAGACCACCGAACAAGCGTTTCAGCTGCCTCGATCGCATTTCAATCTTCTCCGTGCCCAAGAATCATTATTCGAAAAAAAAAAAAAGATACGCATCTGAATCTGAATGTCCAGTTTATACAGACTCGACCTAAGACAATCCGTCTCTCCGTTACGGAAAGACACAGGAGCTGGCACGATGCTGTTCGGTGACTGATTTAATGTTTGTATTGCTCGGAAGTGCAGAACGCCAGATAAGAAGATCGACGTTTAGAAAACTCTATCCAGATACTGGCACCCTGTCCAGGGTGTACGCCGCCTCGTGCCCGACGCTCCCTGGGAGAGGCTCCAGGTTCCCCCGCGACCTTGAAAAGGAGTAAGCGGTATAGAAGATGGATGGATGGATCTTGCCTATTCACTTTATCCTGGTCAGGATTGCGCTGTCTATCTTCGGAACACTGGATTGCGAAAGACAGGGACATACCCTGGATGGAACATCAGTCTGTTACAGGGTCTCACACACTCCTTCAAACCTTAAAGGCAGTTCAAACGCGTCACTCCACCTACTGGGATGCATTCTGGAGGTGGGAGGAAACCGGAGAACCCGGAGGTAACCCGAACATACACAGGGAGAACATGATTCTAATGGTGTCCACTATTACAGACCACCAACATTAAAACCATTACTATTATCGGTCCTTAATGGTATCCATTAGACATAACCTGCCACCAATAGAAAGCAATAAAATACCACAGAGAACATTATAGTTTCCAGTCAAACCAGAGACAATTCCCATTATAACCATTCTAGGATGTTTTCTCTTGTTGTTGTTGGGGGGTGCTTACCTGCGGACCACGCCCCCAAACAAGCGTGCTACCTGTGGGCCACGCCCCCCCGCAACCCCCTAAACGACAGCAGGCTTCAGGACCACGCCCCCAACCCAAAAAACAGTGTTACCTGCGGACCACGCCCCCAAACGACAGCACGCTTCAGAACCACGCCCCCTGGCAACGAACGAAAAATCGTTTGTGGTTTGGAGAAATTGTTGTGCTACACAATAAAGCGTGTAAACAAAATGGTTGACAGAATACGGCTCTAAAGGCTGCGCGAGACGGCCTCATCTTCTCTCACACACACACACACACACACACACACACACACACACACACAGAAGTGTCAGTGCACCTAAAACACACCCAGCAATACGTATAGAAATAAAGAAATCGATTAAAACTCTATGCATGAAGGTGCACCGGATGTTGATTACCGAGGTATTTGATGTCGAAGCCGCGCGGCGCTTTGAGCGATCTCCGGGTCCAGGCCTCGCGCAGCGCCTCCAGGTGCTCTTCTTTGCCCTGGATGAGCAGCACGTGCTCGTCCAGCCAGCCGAGGAAAAACGTCTCGGCGATGGCGTCGGCTACCATCTTGTTCCAGAAGTGCTCGGTGTTGAGCGCCTTGAACTCGGCGAACACCTCGTAGCCGGTGTGGTGCCGCGGCGGCTCGGCGCTCTCCGTCACGCCGCGCGAGTCCGCGGGCGCGCGCCGCGACAGCACGATGGCCAGCGAGTGCGGCGCGAGCTGCAGGAACGGCTCCATTCTCCGGGGGCTGCGCGCGCGGATCACAACGTACACATGGCTCGGATTCGAAGGCGACTGTTCTGTTATTTATGTTATTTTATCCCCCCCCCCCCCCAATGATTATTACTGTGGTTATTCTCACGCCGTTACCGAACAAAGAGCGGGAGAAATAACGCTTAGTTCATCATATTTGCCCTGCACGCGCTGAGACATGTTCTCCTTAACGGTTGACGTTTCTACGGCGATTTCAGCTGCGGGCACCGGATCACCGGGGAAACGGGCGAAATGGACCGCCGTGACGTGCTGTCGTTAGTGCAGATAGCGCTAGGGTTCCGTCGATGGCGTCTGATCTCGTCCGTTTTCTCACCTTCAGCAGCATCATCCGCGCGGACACCGTCAGCATGTCCACATTAATCACCGTGAAGGACGAGCGGCACCACCGCCCGGGCGGACAGCGGCTTCCGGACAAATCAATGCAAGACAGTCGAATGAGGAACGATTCGAGAATTCATCTATCTAGGATCTAAAAAAAAAACAAAACAAAAAAAAACATTTCTTCTTGATGATGATGTTGTTCCGACGAGACCACGGACGCTCGCGCCGGTGCGTGCCTCTGCGTCCCTCCCGGTGAGTCACTTTATCACCTAGGCGCGTGCGCTGTGCCAGCTGTTCAGCTCCACGCGCCCCCTGTCTGCAACGCAAAGCCACTGCAACTCCTGCACTAAACACTGGGCATTAGAAGAAGAAAAGTGGTGCAAGAGCCCGTTTTCAGTGGTGCAGATTCATCCATCCATCCATCCATCTTCTACCGCTTAATCCTTCTTCAGGGTCACGGGGAACCTGGAGCCTATCCCATTGAGCATCAGGCACAAGGCGGGGTTACACCCTGGACTGGGTGCCAATCCACAGTGGTGCAGATTGTGCTACAAATATGAAATAAAAGAAAGAAACAGCAAGCGTTCGGGTTTTATTTTAGGCTTAAACATAGTGATTTGTTATTGTTGTTGTTGTATATATCCCGAACGTTATTTACAGCTGTGCTTTCAAACCAGTCCCAATGAACTGAAGAAATATTTCCCACCATTTGCACTGTATTCATCCATCCATCCATCCATCTTCACGAAACTCTTGCGAGGAGCTCCTGTGCCTGGCCGGGTGATGACGGAGTGATCCTGCTTCCACTTGTGGATAATGGTCCCGATCGGGCTTACTGGAGGATTCAGAAGTTTTGAAATACGTCTGTGTCGGATTCCGTCGCTATGTTTTGCAACAAGAAGGTTGTGAAGGTCTTGGGAGATCTCTTTGCTTATACCCATCATGAGATGGTTCTTGTGAGACACCTTGGTGAGACACCATCAGTTTACTAACCCAGCTGATATCCATTTGCACAGATAGGGGGTATAATTACTTATGGATTTCAGCTTGTTCCTTGCCTTGGAGAATTGCTTTTTCTTAGCATGTTCGGTGCTTTTTCCCCCCGTGTCATTCCACTCTATTACACACAACTCTATTTATGGACTGTAATGCTGTGGATGTCCGGAGTTATTACTGATGTCTGGTGGAAACGTGAACTGCATCAGTATCCACCTACCATCCTTTTTTATTTTATTTTATTTTGTGGGGTGGGAGGAAACTAGGGTATCAGGAATACACCCACATGGCCATGGGGGAGAACATGCACAGGAACTGAACTAGAGAAATCACTACCCACTGCACCGACATGCCGAGTGAATTTCAATTTCTGGGCTTGTATTAATCATGAATCTCAAACAACATATTAGCAGCAAGGAAAGGGGGAGGGGGGGATAACTGGTCAGACATCATAACATGTAACAAACTGTAAATTTACTCTTTTTTTTTTTTTTAATCAAAATGTTCCTTTAAGTATTTACAGCCACACAATAAATAGACATCATTATCAGTAGATCGTTCTAACTTCTTTTAATATTTACTACAGGCATATTAAGCTCAATAGTCTTGTGGGTATATATTTGTCAACACAAACTCAACCCTGAAGTAGTTAAGCTCAGGATTTCCAACCATCCATCCATCCATCCATCCATCCATCCATCTTCTACACCGCTTATCCTTTTCAGGGTCGCGGGGAACCTGGAGCCTCTCCCAGGAAGCATCAGGCACGAGGCGGGGTACACCCTGGACAGGGTATTTGATTAATTATATATGAATATATTTAGAAATGTGCAAATCTGTGAATAAATCTCTAAAACGGCTGAAAAACGACAATCTGACACAAAAAAAAATGCTGATTTAAAAAAAATAAAAAATTGTGATTACCAGATGATCAATGGTAGTGTAAACCTACTCAGTACAACATGAGATGTATATATGAAATATTTGCATAAAGGTCAAGTATCGAGACAGTGCAAATTACTACACTGGGATTCGCAGATCACATCTTTGTTGCCAGAACTTCATGTGATTTATCTGCTCTCCGACGATTTCTACACCAGCCACAGCACCTGGGGAAGAACGAACAGGTTTATAAATCACAGACACTCACACATCACGGGTTATAAACGAACGCACTCGTTCAAATACACGATCTTTTCTATAGCAAGGGCTCGGTCACTGGCGTCGAATGGCAGATATTCCTCATAATCGAAACTTTATGAAAACCTGAGTATTGTTGATATGCTGAAGTTTTCTTTAAGGAGACATTGAGCGAACATTTATGGAAGGAGTCTCCAGTGTTAGGGATAAATACTCTGCCATGGGAGAGTATTCAGGACGGAGATCTTTGCACATACAGTGGGGGAATTAAGTATTGAACGCGTCAACGTATATTTCTGTATGTGGCACACCCTTGACTCCATCACATGACGAGCTGCATTTTTAAAATCTTATGAACTATTTATAGCTGCTATAATGTAAGTGATAACAGCATTCTTTTTTTTTTCTTGCCACCCTTTTAGTCAATACTCTGTGCTACCTCTCTTTGCCAAGATAGCAGTTCTGGGTCTTCTCCTAGAATGCCTGATGAGGTTGGAGAATACATGGCGAGGGATCTGAGACCGTTCCTACATACAGAACCTCTCCAGATCCTTCACATTTCGAGGTCCACGCTGGTGGACTCACCTCTTCAGTTCAGGTTTTCTGTGGGGTTCAGGTCAGGGGACTGGGATGGACAGGGCATGACCTTGATTTTGTGGTCAGTAAAGCATTTTTGTGTTGATTTTGATGTATGTTTTGGATCATTGTCCTGCTGGAAGATCCAACCATGGCACATTTGAAGCTTTCTGGCAGAGACAGTCAGGTTTTCATTTAATATCTGAGTCCATGATGCCATGTATCCTAACACAATGTCCAGGTCCTCTGGCAGAAAAACAGTCCCAAAACATTAAAGATCCTCCTCCATATTTAACCGTGGGCATGAGGTACTTCTCCATATGGCTACCTCTCCGTGTACACAAAAACCAACGCTGGTGTTTATTGCCACAAAAAGCACTAAAAGCTCTATTCTGGTTTCATCTGACCATAGAACCCGATCCCATTTGAAGTTCCAGTAGTGTCTGATAAACTGAAGACACTTGAGTTTGTTTTTTGGATGAGAGTAGAGGCTTTTTTTCTTGAAACCCTTCCAAACAACTTGTGGTGATGTCGGTGACTTCAGATTGTAGTTTTGGAGACTTTCTGACCCCAAGACACAACTCACTTCTGCAATTCTCCAGCTGTGATCCTTGGAGAGGTTTTATCCACTCGAACCGTCCTCTTCACAGTGCGTTGAGACGATACAGACACGTGTCCAATTCCAGGTCGATTCATAACATTTCCAGTCGACTGGAACTTCTTAATTATTGCCCTGATGGTGGAAATGGGCATTTTCAATGCTTCTGCTATTTTCTTATAGACACTTCCCACTGTGTGAAGCTCAACAACCTTTTGCCGCACATCACAGCTACATTCCTTGGTCTAACGTATCGTTCTGAATGACTAAGGGAATTTTGGCCTGTGTGTTACCTCATATTTATACCCCTGTGAAACAGGAAGTTTTGGTTAAACCATTTCCTGTCCGTAATCACACAGGTGTACAAAAAAAAAAGTAAATATCAATGGGAATATATTTTTCTCATATGAATTCATAGGGGTACCAATAATTGTTGCACCCCTGTAATTGTTGTAATAATTGTTACATTTTCAATCAGTATAAACAAATGAATTATTTTAGTTTCTGTGTGTAAAGTATTGTGACTGTGTTTAGCTGCTGGTGAGCCGCCTGATGGGCAAACAATATACACATCTCCACAGCAACACTGGTACAGAGATCAAAGGGACAGCACGAAGTTGTTTAATAGCAAAACATCATGTACAACTGTCCCAATAAAATGTTTAAATAACATGTTTGAGACATGTGCCACAACACGTCCTACTGATTTGCTTAAAAATGAAGGGACCTAGTGGGAATCAGCTATCCTGATCTCGTTTGCCTGACATTTTCCTTCCTTTGATATTTTTGTGTGAAGTTTAACTGGAGTTTAATTGGAGGTTTGATATGGATGAAAGTCTGGTACAGGACCGTTTTCTTGTCTTCTCGAGGTAATAATTACAACCGAAGAAGATACACCTAAGGCTGACAGTGTGACTGTGATGCACAGCAGCGTAACGAACAGAGACATACCAGTTTAGACTCTGTACTTGCGAGAGGGCCTCGGGGAGGGGAATGTCTCGTGTCTCTGGCATCAGAATACTCAGCAGCCCGGCGATCACCGTCAGCACTCCCATCAGAACGTAAGGCAGAACCTGATCGTAATGACCTGCGGAAATATAAAAAACGAAATGGCAGCACTTTTAGTTTTGTTCATTTGCCAGATTGGTTCAGCTGTTGCAAATAACATACGGGTTTATGAGATTCGCAAATCATTGCGCTCTGCTTTAATTTACATTTTACACAGCGTCCCAACTTTTTTTGGGGAATTGGGGTTGTAAACTTGTTTCGATGGGAACGTATTGATCAGATTTGGGAGGATTATCGCTGGTAGAATAGAAGTACGTTAATGCTGGAGAAACTAAATGCACAGCACTATCATAGTTTTTGCTAATATACATATCTAAAAAAATATACTACGCGAGTGTGTTAAAGCATTACGTGTTTAGATTCAGATTTCTTGTACTTCGGTGACACACCTCCATGTGCTAGAGGCAGCAAAGGATCAATACGTCTTTACAATCATATTAGCCGCAAACAAATAATAAATTGCAAGAAAATGGCTGCGGGGTGAGTCACCTACGGTTCCTGAAGGTGATTAAGGCTGTGTATAGCATGGAGGAAAATAACACTATCCCCTAAAACAGCGGTCCCCAACCTTTTTTGCGCCACGGACCGGTTTAATATCAGACGATATTTTCACGGACCGGCCGTTAAGGTGTGGCGGATAAATACAACAAAATAAAATGATACGACCGGCATAAAAACTGGGGTATTTTTAAAATATAATAATAAACGTGAATCCAATGTGAAATCGCAACTTTATTAGCAGCGTCCTCGTAACATCCTCTCTCCCCCTAACGCTCTCTGGTCTCTATGGTAAGGTTTCAACGCATCACGTGACCGAGACAAGCGTCTTGACATGCGTCAAGAGTGAGTCGTAGAAGGATGTAACGGAGAGAATCCGCTCATTTTTCAGATCCAGATAATAAATAAAACGGAAATAATGTAAGTTATTTATTCTTTCTGTGCGGCCCGGTGCCAAATGACCCACGGACCGGTACCGGTCCGCGGACCGGGGGTTGGGGACCGCTGCCCTAAAATAACAAATATGGATTGAGCTCGCGACTCTAAATTCGGTCAGAATATTTCCTACTTTGAGCTGCAAGTGAAAAATACATTTTATGAATTGTACTGTATATCTGCCCTTATAAAGAGTTTTTTTTAATGCTATACTGTATTTTTTTCACCCCTTCGTTCATCTCTAGGCCGACGTTTTAAAATGTTGGAAGGTATAGTCCATGGATATGTATCATAATTGGTTGAGCCGACCAATGGATGGATGGATGGATGGATGGATGGAACAATACATGTTTGGGCAAATAACTGAATTTTAACTAACTGTAATCCAGCGTGAGCCGTGCAGCTAGTGTTTCTGGGATTGGCTCTGGATCCAATGTGGTAGGTTCAGGATAAAGCACTGAGTGAAGATGAATGAATGAATAAATGATTGAATCTAATCGAATGTGTCTAAAGGTTGGACTGGTATTGTACGTTCTTGCATTTTGGTTGGCGCTGCCTTTGTTTTTTGTTTGTTTTTAAGTGAATCTAACCGTAAGAACCATTTTTTTTGTAGAGCAACTCGTATCGAACGAGTAACCCAGTTATAATTTAAATCATAACATGGAAAAAAAAAAAAAAGTCAGAGATTCCTCATACAACACGTTTAAAGTAAAAAAAAAAAATTATAAACCAGGCGTTAACCCTTTAATCATCATCCTTGAGTTAAATACGGTCTCGGTAATAGGTCACTTCTAACGTAACCATAACCATAACGGATCATAAATGCTATAGCTACGAATGCTCTACGCAGCCGGGGCATTTTGAGCACATGACAACATACAGATACATTAACTGAAGGACATGTAAATGATACACGCTCCTAATGCATTACCTCATGAACCCTGATCCTCACAGTGAGGGCGCTGAATGTGAAATGTGCTTCCTTCTGTTCAAGAAAAGACATCTCAAATGACCACTAAGTGCTGTGTGTCGGGTTAGCTGAAATCTTAGACTTTTGTGTATTTAAATACCAAGGAGATTGAAACCCTTCGTAGTTTTGACCTACACTGGGGTGTAACTGTAAACTCACTACAGGTGAAATCTGCTCCAAGTGTGAACAAGAATGATTTTCAGCGGGAAGTAAAGCCCAGTCGTGGGCTTTTCAAATGTCTGATGATTCCTCACAGCTTTATTATACTAGACCTAATCGGATAATCAGAGGGTTTTATATTCTGATTATAACTCAATTGATGTGAAACCAGGAAGTCTTGCTTAAAGACAGAGGGGGGGGGGTGTTTGGGGAGCGTCTTAAAATGTTTGCATACATTTTAAAATACAGCTATTTATGATTGTCTGGATGGCAAATTTGCTGGATTGTGATCATAGTTTTCAGTAAGGCAAGATAACATGAATAAATACGTAGCCTCAAACGAAAATGTCGTCAGCTTTGGTGGGAATTCGGTCGAACTTGGACAAATAGCTGTGTAAAGTTTTAGTCTGAATATTTGTAACACTCAGTTTGTGAATTTTACTGGAAATAAACGAAAAAAAAAATGGTACTGGACGTTTGCGTAGTTGCATCCTCAAATTGAACCAATGAAAATGGAGCAGCGAGGACACTACCCCATGATTGCACATCTAGAAAAGCAAGCAACACTGGCTTATACCTTATATCTGTCAAAACACACCTTTTGACTAAACTGTTGGTTGCTCACTAAAGGTCATTAGGATTTTTATGGTAAAACGTATGGAGTTCTGAATGAGCACTCATTCACCCACTGAAGCTCCACTGAAGCTCTGTCAGATAGAAAAGGTAATATGTGCGCACAGCATGGACGGTACGCGTAAGCTACTCACCGAAGTAGGGGAAAAACGGAGAGATAGTGCTGCCGATCTTCGAGCACATGCTGCAGATTCCCATCCCCATCCCGCGCACCACCGTGGGGAACTGCTCCGCTGTCGAGATGTAGAGGACAGAGAACGCTGCGGTGACGCCGAGCTTCCCCACCATGGCCAGCGCCACCGTCACGCTGCCGTAATCTAGAGTGTAAAGACAGCCCGAGTTGGAGTTTCATCTCCGTTAGTAATCCAGATAGATTTATAGCACGACCTAGAATTTTATGCTACGACAACGAAAACATGACACCTCAAAAATTTTAAACCTTCCCCAAAAATTTTCCTGTTATATTTTTCCCCCCCCCCCCCCCCCCCCAAAAAAAATTTTTTTTTGTTTTTTTGTTTTTTATGTTTTCATATCAAATTCTACCATTTCAAGATCAAATTTTTGCACATAAATGTTTTATAAATGAGACCCCTGGCGTGATGTTATAGGAAAATAACCAGCGAGGTTGGATAATACTGATGCAAAGCAATCCGTCTTTGATTATTTTCCTTTAACAGCATTCCCCAAAGTGTTTTATTCTGTACATAACACATTGCCTAACACATCATGGATGAGAATGTAATATACCGCTGGAAAGCTAAGAATCTTGTGATTCGACTGATATAAACCGTTCAAAGATACAATCACAACAGCAGCTACAATCAACGTCTTTGTCAGACCACAAGACAAAAACAGCCTTGTTACACTGGCAAAGGTCCAAACGATCCAAATATGCAAAAATATTTAGTCCAAAACACATTTTACATCAGTAAATCCCCATGCACTGCTGTTGAGTCATAGATTCCAAAATGGCCCCCGGGCTGTAACGTATTGAATGACACCTCATTTGAACCAATAGGAGCTGTCTATATGCTTCAAAACCCAATGAGAGTCTGTTCTCAAGAGAAGCTCCTTCCCCCCAAAGGTTTCAATTATGAATATATATATATATATACAGTATCTCACAAGTGAGTACACCCCTCACATCAGGGGGGTCAGCCGGTCAGTGCTCAGACCATACGCCGCACACTGCATCAAATTGGTTTGCATGGCTGTCGTCCCAGAAGGAAGCCTCTTCTGAAGATGATGCACAAGAAAGCCTGCAAACAGTTTGCTGAAGACAAGCAGACTAAGGGCATGGATTACTGGAACCATGTCCTGTGGTGTGATGAGACCAAGATAAACTTATTTGGTTCAGATGGTGTCAAGCGTGTGTGGTGGCTACCAGGTGAGGAGTACAAAGACAAGCGTGTCTTGCCTACAGTCAAGCATGGTGGGAATTGAGGGAACCATGAATGTCAACATGTACTGTCACATACTGAAGCAGAGCATGATCAGTATGCAGTATTCCAGCATGATAACGACCCAAAACACACCTCCAAGACGACCACTGCCTTGCTAACGAAGCTGAGGGTGAAGGCGATGGACTGGCCAAGCATGTCTCCAGACCTAAACCCTATTGAGCATCTGTGGGACATCCTCAAACAGAAGGTGGAGGAGTACAAGGTCTCTAACATCCACCAGCTTCGTGATGTTGTCATGGAAGAGGACTCCAGTGGCTACCTGTGAAGCTCTGGTGAACTCCATGCCCAAGAGGGTTAATGCAATGCTCGAAAATAATGGTCCCCACACAAAATATTGACACTTTGGGCCCAATGTGGACATTTTCACTTAGGGGTGTACTTACTTTTGTTGCCAGCGGTTTAGACATTAATGTCTGTGTGTTGAGTTATTTTGAGGAGACAGCAAATTGACACTGTTACACAAGCTGTACACTCACTACTTTACATTGTAGCAAAGTGTCCTTTCTCCAGTGTTGTCACATGAAAAGATATCATCAAATATTCACACAAATGTGAGACTCACTTTTGTGAGATACTGTAAAAAATTCATAGATATATAAATTTTGTAGCTTGCTGGATACGTGATATGATAATTCACATGATAATTCCAAGAGTACCAGACTTTTATCCTAGTTATGTGTACTAGGTTACCAAGGGCCCTTTGGAGTCTCCAAAAAAAAAACAAAAAAAAAAAACGCATGGACGTACCTTACTAAAACGTGTAAAATATACATTTTATATGGTATTGTTATCAAATTTGGACTTGAACTAGGAAAGGCTTAATATCACTACTAGCACATACAGTGATTCTGATTTCTGGGGGAAAAAACGTCATAGTGTCCGTTTTCAAAAGAGACCAAAACCATGCATGTACTCCAAATGGTTCACGAACAGCTTTAATTTTACTTTGGGTATGCTTTGGATAGGCGTTTTAGGCTAATTTTACTGAAACTCTAAGAGGTTAGAACATTACGATACAAAATAAATCACGCACAAAGACATGAAGTAACAACATACATCTCAGTGGTAGGAGCTATCACTGAGTATTCCGCAGATTAGCTTATACCAAATATGGACACAGCAGTTATAGTGGTAGCAGCCATGTAACGTGTATGTAAAGTACAAATAAAGTTTGCCCCTTCCCTTTTTTTCACGAAAGGTAAGAAAAAACCAACCTCATGCCTGTTGAAAAGTACCCCTTTAAAAATAACTCCCCGCTTCTAGCCACACCCGATTTCCACACTTCCACAGCCTAAGGATGACCTAGCCCCCCAAGCTACACCCGCCACAAAGGGGAGAGAGGGGACACTTTTTCACACCACTGTATATAAAGTAAATTGTGTATGAATTCATTGAAGAAAAAAAAATTAAAATACTACCGTGTAATTCATTTTATTGACAGAAGACAAACATGTGCAGGATTTCTCCTAGCTGCCGTTGAAGGCTGAGTGTGGGTTGATCGAATGGCTCTCACCTGGAGGGACGGCGGGGATAAGCAGCAGGACCAGGCCACCGCTCAGCAGTGGACCTGTAATGAGCGCTCGCCTCGGCACCACCTTGATCAGGAGCCACGTCAGCACGTACGCCGCCACCTCGGTCAGAGCCGAGAACAGGCTGTTCAGATACGGGTCTCCGTTCATGTTCGGCGTGCTCAGACACAGGCCAAAGTAGCTGATGGTGGTGGTGAACCTGAGAGAAAAAAAAAAAACAACAACCCCAACATTCAATGTGAACAGATGCAGCAATAGCAGTAATAGTAGTCATAACGCTATAACTCCATCCATCCATCCATCCATCTTCAGGGTCACGGGGAACCTGGAGACTATCCCAGGGAGCATCGGGCACAAGGCGGGGTTACACCGCTGGACATGGTGCCAGTCCATCACAGGGCACAATCACACACACACTCACACACCCATTCATACACTACGGACACTTTAGACACGCCAATCAACCTACCATGCGTGTCTTTGGACTGGGGGAGGAAACCGGAGTACCCGGAGGAAACCCCCGCAGCACGGGGAGAACATGCAAACTCCACACATACACACACACACACACACACACACACACACACGGCCCCGGTGGGAATCGAACCCTGGACCCTGGAGGTGTGAGGCGAACATGCTAACCACTAAGTGCCGCTATAGCTCCTAAAGTCCTAAAATGAAATTAAATAATATCAAATTCTAGTTGGAGTAAGAATTAAAGAAAAGGACTATAAGTATTAATTTTTAAGTTGAAAATTAAGTTTTAAGTTTTGTCACAAAATAATGACCTTAATTTTCATGAATTATAAACTCAAGAAAACATGCTTTTAAACTGTAATGCAATCGATGATGATTTTACCATACAACACTGTTCAGCAGAGTCAGACTCCTCATCTTCTGAGTCCTGATCAGGTCCATGTATGTGTAAGAGACCCCACTTTCAGACTTTAGATACAGCACACACACACACACACACACACACACGGAAAAAACACATTAGCATCCGCATGAGCGTTAATCACAGCCAAATGTTTCAAAGACGAGCGCCCGATCCTGACGTCACCTCGGATTTAATCAGTTCGGAATCCTTGAATATAACCTCAGGTGGAGTGATACCATTTTTCCTCGCTGCTGCTCTGATGATATCCTCTGCTTCCTGGACACGGCCTTTAGACAGCAGCCAGCGTGGAGACTCTGGAATAAACCTTACGGTGTGGAAACAAGAGAGCGGATAAGACACAAGACAGGAGGGGTGAAGTTGCGATGCTTCCACAAAACCCTCTTCTTCGAATGTGACCAGCATACAGTGTGTATCCAGAACGCAGCTTGATCTCAGAAACCGCACGTAATATTTGTAAAAACTCCTTAGCCCAAAGCAACTTACTTCTACGAAATCCAGCACATAAATAATTTACGGATTAATTCTAAAGTAACTGACAAATAATGGCTTCAATCGGATCGATTAAGCAAATATGAAAACCAATGGAAATCACAGTAAAGGTAAGCTAATAAACTGCGAAAAGTATGTGTAATCAATCACAAGGTCAATTGTGTTAATGTTAGCTGTTTTTTTTTTTATTTTTATTATTTATTTATTTTTAAGAGTTACAAGCAGCAATTATAGGATCGTGAGAAATGCAGCTGTGGCACTGCTGTAGCCTTACCACCAGAGGGGGATATAGAGTAGTGCAGGCAGTGACAGTGCTGTGAGCAGGATCCTCCAACTCCTCAAATAATAGGCAAATAAGGGAAGGAGAGCGTAACCCACTGCGTAAAACACGCACACACCCAGCACGGAGAAAGCCAGACGCAAATTCTTCCCCAGCAACTCCGAGCCTGAGAGAAAGACAGACAGACAGACACACACACAAACAAAGAATGAAAGTCTTGACATGATGGAAACAAAGAGAAACGGAACGGGAAAAAAAACCCAGGAAGAGGCAGATTAGTTACATTTGACCTTGGATTTGCCCACCTCGCTATCAGAGCAGATTCACTCCCACAATATCACCGTCTAGTTCCAAACTAATCTTTTTTTTTTTTTTTTTTTTTAAAGAAAGTTATTAAGTCTCTGTTGTAAGCAGACATGTGCTGTGCTGTGAAAAATAAGTATTTGCCCCCTCCTGATTTCTTCTGTTTCGTGTATCTCGTACTAAATAGTTTTAGATCTTCAAACCAAATATAACAGAACATGAAGGCAACCCGAGTAAACACACAATATATGGTATAGTAAAAAAAAGTTATCCAAGAACAACTGGACCTGTGTGAAAATGTATTCGCCGCCGTAGTTACTCATTCCCCAAAATCTATGAAACTGCATTCATAATGGGGTTCAGCTGGACTAGACGCAACCAGGCCTGATTACTGCAAACACCTGTTCAATCAAATCAACACTTAAATAGAACTTAAGTAGAACTTTTTCAACAGCATGAAGTTGGTTAAAAAGGTCTTACCCAGTTATACACTATACCAAAATCGAAAGAAATTCTAGAAACGATGAAGAAGAAGGTGATTGAAATACATCCGTCTGGGAAGGGTTACGAAGCTATTTCAACTCGGCACAGTAGCGAACCTTTCCAGAAGTGGACGACCTTCCAAAATTCCTCCAAGAACACCAACTACTCATCCAGGAAGCCAAGGAGAACATCAAAAAAACTACAGACCTCTCTTGCAACAATAAAGGTCACTGTTCATGACTCCACTATCAGAAAGACACTGGGGGAAAATGGAAGAGTGGTGAGCTGAAGACCACTGCTAACCAGAAAGAACATTAAGGCTCATCTGAATTTTGAAAAATCACACCTTGATGATCCTCAAACCTTTTGGAAGAATGTTCTGTGGATTGAGGAGTTGAAAGCGGAAATGTTTAGAAGACAGGGGTCCCGTTACATCTGGTGTAAACCAAACACAGAATTCCACAAAAAGAACATCGTACCTACAGTCAACCGTGGTGGTGGAAGTGTGACGGTGTGGGGATGCTTTGATGCTCCGGCAGAAAATCCTAAAGGAGAATGTCCATGCTTAAGTTCGTAAATTGAAATTCAAGCGCAACTGGATTATGCAGCAAGATAATGATCCAAAGCGTAGGAGTAAATCCACCTCTGAATGGCTCAGAAAAAGCTCAATTAAAGTTCTGGAGTGGTCTAGTCAAAGCCTTGACTTGAATCAGTTGGCATGCTCTGGAAGGACCTTAAACGGGCAATTCATGCTTGAAAACCTTCCAATGTGGCTGAACTAAAGCAATTCTGCAAAGAAGAGTGGGCCAAAATTCTACCACAGTGCTGCGAATCCCTGATCTCCAGTTATCAGAAGTGTTTGGTTGCAGTTATTGCTGATAAATGTGGCACGACCAGATTTTAAGTTTAAGGGGGCAATTAGTTTTTCACATCGGTGATAGGTGTTGGATTGCTTTTTTTTGTTTGTTTCAATAATAAATAAATAAATAAATAAATAAATAAATAAATACGATTTAGAACGAGATATACACAAAAACAGAAGAAATCAGGATGGGGCAAATACTTTTTCCACAACACTGTTCATAAAGAACCTCAAAGGAGACAGACTGAAGCACCCTGGGCCAGCTAGATTGGGTTCGTTAAGCTGGCCTCAGGAAATGATTGCCTATGTGGCGATGCTGGTGTACAGAATCCAAACATAACCCCTCACATCCACTTGCGCTCCAGTTCTGGCTACCCTGATTTCAAATTGTAACTAAATAACCCAAATGAGAAAACAAAACTCACTATGAGGACCACATGGGCTCGTAGTGCTTGGACCACTCGTAAGAAAACATCCCATTGAGGTCCAAATAATGTTCTTAAAATACACGGACATGAAATTCTGAGAACAGATGACAGTCGAGCTGAACTGTTGTCAGCCGTGTTTGTTTTCATCCGAGTGTCTAGATCATTGCTCAGGACACCGAATCGTGAACATAATCTGAAAGTACGAGGTATTTCTAATCTAGGCAAATCTTATAGTTTAAGGGGTTTAATGACTGAAGGACAATTCAGGACAGAAATCGTAGAAATCCGTCATTATATTTAACGTCTCTCACGTTTTCGTCATCAGTTAGTAAGCTATAGACTAGGAAGCTAGACGGAAACTAGAGAGTAGCACTATGTGAGCTTGATTAGTTTTATAAGAGGACTAAATTTCTAAATTTGGTGCAATCTGTGCTAAAGAGAAATTTTTCAAATTCGTACAATGTTGCCCTTACTCAAAATGTAGCCAATTAGCCGAGACACTGATGGTATCTGAAGTTTGTTTCTTTAGTTTTAGTTGTTGTTAGTTGAATGAGAACAAATTGCACAAGCACAAAATGTCATCGTGGTTGTCCGATGTTACGGCAATCCTCTACACGGTGCGGTTTTGTTCAGGTTTCTAGAGTACGATAAGTTACACTTTGTCCTAAAGCACAGCGAGGCTGTGCGTTATCATTGGCGAACTGGATGTGATTTGAGGCAACCGTTTACTGCTGACATGGACTGCCACGAGTTGTAAGACGCGTAGCTACTGTAGAAGAAGCAAAGATTACAAACCGACCATGTCTTAACTCTTCGACTATATTTGGGCGAAGGGGAAGTTGAGTTAAAAAAAAAAAAAAAAGTGAAGGACAACATGATTGTATCTCCACCTGCCTAACACGAAGGCTGCCATGTAGTTGGAGTTCTGGCCAAAGCCAGTAAGACAGAAGAAAACGATAAACATCTCCCAGTTCACTGAGACGACCTGGAGCAGACTGCACACCAGCTGAGTGGCCATGGTGGCAAATAGGACCGTCTTACGTCCAAACCTGTATGGAGACAAAGAGATATTATGCATTATATTAATCGGTCTCTCAAGGAATGTTAATATAGTAACAGAGACTATTTAAATGCCTGCAAGCCGGATCTCATCATCATTACGCTCAAAAGCAGGAGAGATTGTAATGGGTGACATTTTTGTTACTGACCTAATAAATATGTTATGAAAAATCCTTCTTCGTATTTGTTCCTTCATAGCCAAATAAACTAATGTGCATTATACCACAATGCTGTGGAATTCTCTGATTGGTTAGAAGGCGTTGATTCATTTTCAATAAGAGGAGATCCCCAGGCAACAACAGAGCAAATGACAAAGTAGTTTATATTAAAACACAAGCTTCTGTTTCTGTAGTATATACTAGGGCTGCAACTGTAGATTATTTTCATAATCGATTAGTTGGCCGATTATTTTTCGGTTAATCGGACGGGGCGGGGCAAACTTTCAGTAACATTTTTTCGTTTATTTAAAATAAAATCCACAAACTGAGTGTTACAAATATAAACTGCAGACTAAAATTGTTTGTCCAATTATATAAGACTGAACAGAACCCAATACACACAGACACACATTCCAGAAATTATATATATTATTATTTTAAAAATATATTTTTTATCCATTACTTTTTATGGATATACAAAAAGCACTGAATTAAACTTTCACTGTACCTTATGGTTTCTGTTACTCACTGCTTTTAGGCATATTGTTTTACTTTTGATCTTAGTCTTACAATTAGACATAGGAGAGCTTACTTTCGCTCCCAAGACACGCCTCTATAACATTGTGTGGAAGTCGGGGACAGTGCCCAAAGAGTGGCAAACTGGGGTGGTGGTGGTTCCACTGATCAATAAGGGGGACCAGAATGTGTGTGCCAACTATAGGGGTATCACACTCTCGCAAGGATCTTGGAGGGGGCCTGGGAGTATGCCCATCCAGTCTACATGTGTTTTGTGGATTGGGAGAAGGTGTATGACCAGGTCCCCAGGGGTTTACTTTGGGAGGTGCTGAGGGAGTACGGGGTGAGAGGTTCCCTTCTTAGGGCTATTCAAATCGCTGTACTCCCAAAGCGAGAGCTATGTCCGAATGCTCGGCAAAAAGCACTCCAAACTAGTTCCAGGTGGATGTTGGTCTCCGCCAGTCCCAATCCTGTTTGTGATATTCATGGTTATCAAGGTGTAGTCATGGTGGGGAGGGGTTGCGGTTTGGTTACCTGATGATCTCATTACTGCTTTTTGCAGATGATGTGGACTTGATGGCATCATTGTTCCGTGACCTCCAGCACTCACTGGATCAGTTCTCAGCTGAGTGTGAAGTGGCTGGGATGAGGATTAGCACCTCTTAATCTGAGGCCATGGTTCTCAGCAGGAAACCGATGGAGTGCCTACTCCGGGGCGAGTACTTAACCCAAGTGAAGGAGTTCAAGTACCTCGGGGTCTTGTTCAGGAGTGAAGGGACATTGGAGCGGGAGATTGGTAGGAGAATCAGAGTAGCGGGAGTGGTATTGCAATCACTTTACCGCACCGTTGTGACGAAAAGAGAGCTGAACCAGAAAGCAAAGCACTCGATCTACCGGGCAATCTTCCTACCATCACCTATGGTCATGAAGGCTGGGTAGTGAAAGAACGAACTAGATCGTGGGTACAAGCGGCCGAAATGGGTTTTCTCAGGAGACTGGCTGGCCTCTCCAGGTGGAGAGATTATATCTCCACACTGGCATGGGAACGCCTCGGGATCCCCCAGTCAGAGCTTGTTGATGTGGATTGGGAAAGGGAAGTTTGGGGTCCCCGCTGAAGCTGTTGCCCCCGTGACCCTATAACGGATAAGGATGAGGATGGATGGATGGACTTTTGCTCCCACTGCGAACGAGGGGCAAAGCGGTGTCGTTACTAACAGATCACTTCCATTATTATAAACGACAAAATTTACACTGCAACCGAGCAAATACAGCATATAATGACAAGAAACTTAAATTACTAAACTAAACCTTTTAAGAAACTTTTTTCTGCAGTTACCCCTGCCCCTTACACACAGTGGAGCATTTTGGATACAAACATTTTTTGCAATCCGCTTTATAAAGTTTGATCTTCAGGGTGTTTAATATAAAATGCCCCCTGCCTTAAAAAACTTGCAGGTCACACACTTTCTTTGTATTTCCAGACAGATTTCGGCTCTGTCTGATGGTGACTGAGGTCATGTTGGGAATAAAAGGTAACATTGATATAAACAGCAAACCAAAGAAAGTCATTGTCAGTGACTCTGGGTGTCTGCTAAAGCTAGTGGCATCACATTATGTGCGTATGACGTCATGCGCCACTGACTAGGAAGTGGGTTATACTTCCGGTTAGTAAAAAAACTAATGTGTTCCATTTGAGACGATATTGAGACGATACCCATATCCCATTTGAGACGATACCCGAATAACCAAATTGACAAATTGATGAATTTTAAAACATCTAATTTGAATATGTTTTGATACATTTTTTTGATAATTTGAATATGTTTTGATACATACATACATATATATACATACATACATATATATATATATATATATATACATACATATATATATATATATATATATTATATATATATATATATATATATATATATAATTTAAACATTTTTAAAACTGTCCTATTTACCTCCTGCAATTACACCACTGACCACTAGGGTCCGCGGAAACACTGCACTAGACGTAGGTAGCGTACATAGTACATAGTGTAAGTGTGTCATATGTCATTTGGGGCACAACTTTAGTATTTACTCTCTGATGTGTGTTTTCGGAACAGAAGTAAATTAATGTGTAAACGTGCCGCACGCAGGCCAACTAATCGATAATGAGATTCGTGGACAGCAATTTTCATAATCGATTATTATCGATTTCATCAATTAATTGTTGCAGATTTAAGAAAATAGATTTAAGGGGAAAAAAAACACATGTAAAACTATGGATATGGAGAAGCTTTTTGTGATGCGATGCTTTTTTGTCTCCAGTGTCAGCACTTTCTAACTAGTCAAATGTAAAGCTGTAAATGTAAGTTTTCAGACACAGTCTTCAGGACTTTTTGGCAACATGACATGCTGTGGTTCTTTTGTTTAGTAATCTAACGAGAGAGAGAGAGAGAGAAAGAGAGAGAGAGAAAAAAACAGAGGCTAGGAAAAGAAGCAAACCTGTGCACTCAAAAGTTAATTATAATACAAGTTTAACGGCAGTTGTTAAATTGTCACTGAGCTGTTCTCCTGCGTAGTATTCGTTTAATGTGTAACTAGAAAAATCAGACTTCATCCTTGCATCCAGTACTTAAATCAATTTAATGGGGGCAGGTGTAAATGGAGTGAATATTTGACTAGGCATGTTGTTCTATGAGTTTTTCAAAGGCATTTCTGCTTATTGTGCAACTTCTGATTTGTGAAAAACAATGTTAACATGACATAAACATAGCACCTCCTGTGTCTTGGCAAAAAGCATCAGCCAGTGACAATTCACCGCCATGCCAACAGATGGCCCCCTAACGACTCTTCCTCAGTTATCACTTATTTCCCGTTAGTTGCTTATTTATTCTGCGTTCGACTGTTTTTGACCCCAGTCCGTTTGAACTACAAACTGGGGGCAAAAGAACAAAAAAACATGGCCACCTCCATGTCCGTCATTTTTTGTTAGCCACAAGCTAGTGAGCTAACTGTAATGAGTGAATATATTTACCTCTACAAAAACAGTGTTCTTTATAGTCAGCTTTATAGATTTAACAAGCGAATATATATCTGTATATTGACTGATCTAAAGCAAATTCTAGTATATAACTCATTGAAAAGTATAGAAGTGCCACTTTGTTTACACTGTGGGCAGCCATGTTGATTTGACGTCACGTGCATCTCGTGGTAGAGGACAGCTTTGTGATGTTCGGCGTTTTTGGTTTTTTTCCCCGCGTTACGAGTTAAACAAAGCTTTCAAGTGTATGTTAACTCATTGTCTTTGCCAAGCCTTGCCAAGATCATTGTCTGGGTAAGCTCTGAGCCTTTGATCCATGTCTGCTATTATCATATTTGACCTTTGCCTGACTTTGCCTACTCTCTGATTTTGCCCTATACTGTGAAGTCTCACACACCTCCCGAGTCCCGTACGTCATAATTACAACCTCTTGATTTCTTATCTCTCTGTACCTGTCGGACAATTCTCCGGATATGAACGACCCACTCAGGACTCCCACGAAGAAGATGGACAGCGTAAAGGGAACCTTCCAGGCATCTCCGCAAACCAGGTCCCACTGTGAGGATAAACACAGAAACACGCCGTCAGCCGATCGAGCTCAGTTTTGACAGATGATCTCCAGACAGATCTCATGCGCATCATTTATTCAGCAGATAACGATCTCTAGTTACTCCATATAATCCCAAAATGTGTGTGCGGGATGTAATCGGAGCCTGCTGATCATCACTCATCAATAAAACAAAATATAGACTGATACCTACAACAAATGATATCCAAGCAAGTGAAAATATCTTACGCAACTTTATCTAATACAGTATTTCTCATTATGGGAACTATAGGCTTATTTCTCAGATGCCTATTTCTAGACATTTTTACTCATTTCAAGCTTGAAGTTGTTTTCTATTAGCAGATTTTTTCTCCCCTAGAAAATCAGCTTTACTATTGTAAATATATAGGAAACTGTAAAACATGTACAAGGAGCTTAAACCCAGTAATGACTCAGGCTAACAAGTTAGCTACCTAGCACAATCGGTTGTTCTTACAAACAACGTAAAGGCGAAATGACAGTGCGGACAATAATCAGATAAGTTGGTAAATTAAGAAAGAAAAGGATCCGTATGACTAAAATGACACTGTAATTACACTTAGCACCAACCCGAGGTGCCACCATTTTAACACTGAAAGCTGTCAGAACGTGTTCTTACTTGCAAAGAAATTTTGGATTCTGTTCTCTGGAGCGATGACCTGAACCCCATAGAAGATCTCTGGTGGGATTTCAAGCACGCAATCCCAAGAATATTACTGAACGGGAGGCCATTACTCATGAGGAATGGGTCAAGATTCCTCAGGTAAATGAATCACATGAAAATGAATCATATGAAAATGATTCATATGTAAATGAATCATATGAAAATGAATAAATAAATCAATGAAAAAAAAAAAAAAGATTCCTCAGGAGCGCTGCCAGAAGCTATGGTCTCGCTTGTAGCAGGTCACAACAGCAGAAGGGTGCTCTACTAAGTACTAAAGATGCTTACCATGGAAAGGTATCATTTTAAAACTGGAGAAATCATTATACGTTGTCATTTTCAGTTGAATTTGAGGAAACCACTTGAAGCAGTCGTTGTGTTGGAATATTTCACTCGCTTTGTTTGATTGGTTCAGCTGTAAATTCTGACAAAGAAACCTGATTTGCACTGGGGGGGGTTGAATCATTCGGATTGCAGCTGTATTAACACAATGCTGCCATCAAGTAATCTTATAAAAAAAACAAAAACGATATATTTTTGAAAGGAAGCACTCGGTTTCCTGGTAGTTGTGGTTTCCTGGTGTTATCCTGCCATCACGACACCTTCTTTGGTATTGTTTAATATTTGTTGTTTGAGGATAAATAATATGTCGGTTGCAACTCCTAGTAACTGAGACCAGTCCAGGTGTGCATGTGTTTCTGTGGTTGGAATGTTTGTGAAGTCGGTATGACGTCGCGGTTGAGGCTTCATGCCTTCTGGTGCGTCTAAAACAATGTAGAGTATTGTGAGGGGAAAGAGCAGCGAAGCCAGTTCGGTTCTTGTGTAAGCTGCACTTCTTGGCGCTCTCCCCTCCCTGCTTCTCGAAATGCTGTAATCGCATTCTACGCAGTCTATGGCCAACAAAATTTCACAAGCCGATTGTGAAATGACGCTTCCAAGGTCACGGCACTACACGACATGTCCATTCGAATAGTGCGTTGACTTCTCACTCGCAATTATCGGATTAAACCCGGTGACAAAAGAATGCGTCTGCTTTTATGGGCTATGGGTGCGTGATAGCGACTGAAAAGGCTTGTAATCCTCAACCATTCAATAGCACGCTTTCACTAATTCACTTGGGGGGTAGGAGGTAGGTAGGAGGTTCTTATAACCGATGCTACACGGAGTATTGGTAAAGGAGATGTTCTAAATGACCGATCAAACATGTACCGGTCTGTAGTTTAAACGCAACTCGGTATCTCTTCACAACCATACGCTCACCGGTTCCCTCAGTTTGGGCTTGTTCTTCGTCCGACGTGTGGTTTTCCTTTGCCGTGTGCCTATTTATTATTTTGTTTAGTAACATAAACACAACACAAACGACACTGTGCTGTGAAAAGGTATTTTCCGCCCATCCTAATTTCTTCTGTTTTTGTCCACAGAACATTCTCCTAAAAAGGTTTGAGGATCATCAAGGGGTGTTCTGGGAAAATTCAGATGAGCCTTAACGTTCTTCAGGGTTAGCGGTGGTTTTCCTCGCCACATCGATGAAAATTTCTTGCCCCTGTGTCTTTCTGATAGTGGAGTCATGAACGGTGAACTGTACCGACGTGAGAGACCTGTAGGTGCTTTGATGGTGTCCTCGGCTCTTTTGTGATTTCCTGGAGGAGTCGTTGCTGTGCTCTTGGAGGAATTTTGGAAGGTCGGCCACTTCTGTGAAGGTTCACTACTGTGCTCAGTTTTTCCATTTGGAGATAACGGCTCTCGCTGTGGTTCTCTGGAGTCCCAGCGCCTTTGAAATAGCTTTGTAACCCTTCCCAGACTGATGTCTTTCAATCACCTTCTTCATCATCAGTTTCTGGGATTTCTTTCACCTTTACCATAGTGTATAACCGGGTAAGACCTTTTAACCAACTTCACGCTGTTGAAAAAGTTCTATTTAAGTGTAGACAACAAAAATAATGTTTACTTGAAATGACTGAAAACTAAATGATACCTGAAAATACGCTTTTAAGTACTAATGTGGATTGTACTTGGTAAAAAAAACAAAACAGCGAAAAGTATATATTTTCATTTGACACAATATGCAAATTAACTGTAACTTTCCTAAAATAATCATAATGTTTTGGGGGTTTTTTTTTCAGAGAACATTAATTACATAACTAATAATGTTTTAATAAGAAATAAGTTAGCATTTTGCTATGATGGTTGTTTATTGCAGCAGTTTATTCTCGTTTAGTCGGTAGTCCTTGTATGTTAAATATGCTGGTAGGATGAGGGTTAATATTGCCTACCGCCTGTAAAGTGCCTGTAAAGTGCATGTGCAATAATTGTTTATGGTTTACATAACAAACATCAAAAACAGTGTTTAAACCCTTTCCAATAAAGATCTGTCAAGCTTGTTTTGGATTTTACAAAATTATCGTGAAAAGGGATTCTTCTTTTTTTTGATAGAGATATAGATAGATAGATAGATAGATAGATAGATACTTAATGTCTATAACAATACAATAGTGTTACATTATAAAAATCTTTACTTGTTGTAATATTTACATAATGTAAGCTTATTGATGTTGATTAATGTATATTTATTTTAAAAAATGCTAAATATATTTAACATTGAAAAGAATATATTTATTCAAATTTATTTTGCAGTTTTAAAGATGAACAAAATGTTTCACATTAGGTGCATGCAGTCATAATAATAATAATAATAATAATCAACCAATCCATGAATTTTCTATAGCGCTTACTCCTTTTCAGGGTCACGGGGGAACCTGGAGCCTCTCCCAGGGAGCATGGGGCACAAGGCGGGGTATACCCTGGACAGGGTGCCAATAATTATTGACATAAAATTCCAATAAAATTTTTTAACTATTTTTTTTAACTGAACATTTTTTACGGCAAAAATGAGCCGCATCCTGTAACAGCCTTCAACTGCGTCAGTTTTGTACATGTCAAGGATATTGTTTATATTCTGATTGTTATTTACAACTTTAAATATTTTAGACCTGAATATGATCAGTTTATGTTTTTGAAATAGAAAATTAGGGTGTTTTTTTTTTAAAGGTATAATTAGCTATAATATCTTATGTCATACTTTTTACTCATGGTATTCCTACAATTTAAAAAATATAGTAAATGCTAAAAAAATTTTTTAAATAAAATAAAAAAATAAAAAAAGTAAAATAATAATAACTCACATGACATGCAATTTTAAGTCATTTCAAAGCATCTGAACTGCAGGAGTGTCCAATCTTCTCCGGGAAGGCCGTGTGGGTGCAGGTTTTCGTTCTAACCGAGCAGGATTCGCGGATTCTACCAGACGATCGTGGCTTTCAATAGACTCGGGTGTGGCTCCTGCTGGGTTGGAATAAAAACCTGCACCCCACCGGCCCTTTCCAGAGAAGATTGGACACCTCCGATCTAAAGAATCTGGATATGTTGTAATAGGAATTTATGGTTGAAAGGGTTAGAAATGAGGGTGACTTATTAAAGGGGTCATTTATTCATAAGGGTGTCTTATCGCCCAGCCCGACGCAATATGTCAAATTATTCAACAGGTGTGTGTGTGTGTGAGTGATAGAGAGAGAGAGAGAGGTAGAGTGAGAGAGAGAGAGAGTGTGAGGTGAGAGAGAGAGTGTGTGTGAGAGAGAGGTGTGTGTGTGGTGGAGAGAGAGAGAGAGAGAGAGAGAGTGTGTGTGAGAGAGAGAGAGAGTGTGTGAGAGAGAGAGTTAGGGGAGAGAGTGTGAGTGACTGAGTGTGTGTGTGTGAGTGAGAGAGAGAGAGTGTGTGTGAGTGAGAGAGAGAGAGTGTGTGAGGAGAGAGAGGTGTGTGGAGTGAGAGAGAGAGAGGGAGTGTGAGTGAGAGAGAGAGAGAGAGAGGGGGAGTGAGTGAGAGAGAGAGAGAGAGAGAGTGTGAGTGAGAGAGAGAGAGAGAGAGAGAGTGTGAGTGAGAGAGAGAGAGAGTGTGGTGTGAGAGAGAGAGTGAGGAGAGAGAGAGAGAGTGTGAGTGAGAGAGAGAGTGTGTGAGTGAGAGAGAGAGAGTGTGAGTGAGAGAGAGAGAGAGGAGAGAGTGTGTGAGTGAGAGAGAGAGAGAGAGAGAGAGAGTGAGTGTGTGTGTGTGAGAGAGTGCGTGAGAGAGAGAGAGAGAGAGTGTGTGTGTGTGTGTGTGTGAGAGAGAGTGCGTAGAGAGAGAGTGTTTGTAAGAGAGAGAGAGGTGTGTGAGAGAGAGAGAGAGAGAGAGAGGGTGAGTGGGGAGTGTGTGTGGGTGAGAGAGAGAGTGTGAGAGAGAGAGAGAGAGAGAGGTGTGTAGTGAGAGAGAGAGAGTGTGTGTGAGAGAGAGTGTGTGGTGTGAGAGAAAAAAAAGTGTGAGTGACTGAGGTGTGTGTGAGTGAGAGAGAGAGAGAGAGAGTGTGAGTAGAGAGAGAGGTGTGGTGGGAGAGAGGTGTGAGTCAGAGAGAGAGTG
>CM022764.1:2571047-2588547 GCA_012411365.1 Ameiurus melas
CACGCGCGCGCAAACACGCAAAGCACTTTCGACCGAATCACATCAGAGCGTTTCCTTAAATCTTTCACTGTGTTTTGAATTTCAGATTAAAGATTCAACAGGGAGGAGCTACCTAATGCATTACCATTGATACATTGATATACATTACTGTAAATTAGAGGATAATACGACGTTTCTTGGTTTTGGTTTTTTTTTTTTTTTTTTTTTTGGATGAAAAAAAAAAAAATTTGTTTTGTGTAATAAAAAAAAAAAAAGGGGGGCGTCGACCCCCTGTGTTTCCGTTTTGTTTTTGTGTTGAGGGGTTTTTGTTTTTTGGTGTTCGTAAACCACTGTATATACGCACATGTCGGCTGGCATTATGAAAGAAATGACATTGTGAAATGTCATTATGAAATGTGACATTATGAAATAAATATAATGAAAGTGATATTATGAAATAAATATAATGAAAGTGATATTATGAAATAAATATAATGAAATGTGACATTATTAAATACGTCATTCTGAAATAAATGTGACATTATTAAATGAGTCATTATGAAATAAATGTGACATTATTCAACACGTCATTATGAAATAAATGTGACATTAAATGTCATTATGAAATAAATGACATTATCCAATACATTATGAAATAAATGTGACATTATGAAATAAATATAATTAAATGTGACATTATGAAATACATATTATGAAATGTGACATGAAATAAATGCCAGTATGAAATGTGACATTATTAAATACGTCATTATGAAATAAATGTGACATTGTTAAATGTCATTATGAAATAAATGTGACATTATTCAACACGTCATTATGAAATAAATGTGACATTAAATGTCATTATAAAATAAATGTGACATTATTAAACACATTTATTTTATAATGACATTATGAAAATGACATATATTAAACATTATGAAAAGTGCCGTTATGAAATAAAAGTGTCATTACGAAAGTACTGGAGGCGAACTGCAGGAGGAGAAAAACAAAGGTTTTATAAGTTAAAATGTCATTTCCTTCTATTACTAACACATTATTATATTTAGCATATTTTGCTCATACACCGCCTCCTCCAAACCATCAAGATCTAGCTTGCCGACTACTAATAAACCTTCAGCGTCACCTAGGAGATATAACTACGGTTAAAATTATACTAACTCTGATCATGGTTATTGATATCATAATAGCTAACTATTAACTAAAAATCATAAACTATCTGATATAAAAGTGACTTCTTATTCCCAGTGCTAAAGAGTGAGGGAAAGATTTTGGATAAACAAGTGTGTGGGTGTAATGTAATATTTTTATATATATATATATATATATATATATATATATATATATATATATACACACACACACACACACACACACACACACACATAGTATAAGTTGTAATGAGATTCTATCTGGCTGTTTCTCATGAAATCCCTCAACCTGACGAAACGAATAATAAAAAGCTGATCCGAGTCAGTGATTAATGTCATTTTAAACCTCTCTTTACAACCTGTGGTGAGCAGAAAATCATCTCAGAACCCACAACAGCTAGAACATTAAGGGGGATGAGCGGCAACAGCAGAAAACATCCCCTGGTTTTACTTCTGTCACGTAAGAACAGGAATCTGCGGGTACATTGACCACAGGCTCACTGGCTCTGGACAGCCGGAGATCGGAAAAACCTCATCCAGTCGGATTAATCTGGATCGCGAATCTGCTGCGACATGCAGATGGTAGGGCCACAATCTGGCATCGACGGCATCCCCACGAACCCAAGTCTCCTTGTAGAATCAGTTCAGTTCTGATGGTAGTGGCGTAACGGTGAGGTTGGGAATGTTTTCTTGGCAGGTCAATCTGAACACCAATCAAGCTTCGTTCAACAGTCAAGTATCGTTGCTGACTACGCGTATCCCGTTTAGGCCATGATTCTCATAATGGCGTCTTTCAGCACAATAATGCACCATGACACATGTCTCAAATCGCTTCCATAAACATGGCACCGAGTTCAGAGTACTTCAGTGGCGTTCCTAATCACAAGATCTGAATAAGGGCTGTGATGCTGACATGGATGGGAATCTCGAGGGGATGCCTCAAACACCTCGAAGAATTCACGCCTCGGTAAAAGAGCAAAAGAGACGAGGGTTTTGTCTGAAGTAGTCTCGCCGTCGTCTTTCTCTCGGTTCTCACATACTGGATAAGCTTAGAAGTCGTCCCGAGTTTAGCCATTTTACAGACTGCTAACTGAAGACAGTTGTAATTGTGTCTGACATACACTGTTTAATCAGGGCTCATCCGTGGCGTCGTGCGTTATCGGTCGTTCGGTCGGATTCCAACGAGTTCTTCGATCCACCGAGCAACAATGATTCACTCGTTAACAAAACGCTGACTTTCCTGGTTTAAATACCGGTCACACAACCTGCCAGGACGTGGTACGTGCTTTAAAAACGCAGTTTATTTCACATTCTTCAGTAAACGTCTGTACCAGCGTGAATGTATATCTATATTTCTATGTACGTTCGGTTTCTTCTATTAAACTACATTTGCGCTTTCTTGTCTGTTGATGTGATCGTGAATATTAATAGAAAATCAAAGGTGATCGATTGGGATTCTTTGGCTGTTCTGCCGAAAAAATAAATCGCACACAAAGACAGGCACATCAGCACACAGAGCAATGTTCAGTTCAATTTGTTTATGGCCTGTTGCCTGGTACAGTCTTGGTTCATCAAGTCATTTCCAGGACTGTAGTCCTAGTTTAATTATTACAAAATTTCCCAATTCATTTGCCAGAATTTGACCCCTGGACTGCTGAGTCAGTGACATTGAGGTTTGCTACTAGTGGCGAGTTTCTTTACAGATTTCTTTCATTAGGAAAGACGAGAATATGGTGTTCTGTATATGTGAACTGTATAGAATTTTTTTTATATATATATATATATATATATATATATATATATATATATATAAACATCTCACTCAGTCAGTAAGCGCTTTATCCTGGTCAGATTCACGCCGGATCCGGACCCTATCGAAGCAACATCCGGCGTGAAAGGGGAATACACTTTAGATGGGATGCTAATCCATTTCAGACGTAAACACGATCACAAGATTGTATCTATAAATACTAAATAAGCAATAAATAAATCAATTCACCGTTCAGTTTTAGCGTTTCAGCTCATTATATACTGTGGATTGTGCGGTAATTCTTTTAAGATTCACAAAGAGTTGTAGCTATGAACGGGGTGTGTGAGTGTGTATGTGATCGTGCCCTGCGATGGATTGGCAGCCTGTCCAGGGTGTACCCCGCCTTGTGCCCGATGTCTCCTGGGATAGGCTCCAGGTTCCCCCGTGACCCTGAAAAGGAATAAGCGGTTGAGGATGGATGGATGGATGGATGGATGGACGGATGGAAATAGTTGTAGCTTTAATAGTGGGGAACATTCTCGCAGAAAAATTTATAGCTACCACTAGCTATTATATTATATACCACTAGGGGGTTTGCTTTTATAAAACCAAAGTATTTTTTGGAACAATACAGAGAAACATGAATGACAAAAACAAACAAGATAAAACTCCTCCCACAAAAAAGATAACACCGCGTATATACTGTAGAGTGAAGATAATAACAATAGTAATAACAGGAGACGTTTTATTTAGAAAAAAACAATTGCATATTTTACAATTCAGGCAGTATCGGATTTAGCACGGCGTCCGACGATCACGTTTTTTGTTTTTGGTTCAAGAGTCAAAGATTTTGCATACAAGTAGTGTTAAAGACTTTTATACCACGGCACCGGTGACGCTGACCTGATTGGTCAGAAGCTGTTCATCAGTTTCCTATAATGATTGTTGAGATTTGCTATATCGTAAATGATCATAAGGAACCAACTTGATTTCCAGATGTTCCACAACATTATTCCTAGCTATAAACTGATCAAATCTATGATGTGACTTTCTTTAAAGTCCCAGCGAGGCGTCATGAAAAGAGCAGCATTATTCGATGCGTTGACGTCGTTTCCGCTGAAACAGGAAGTCAGGTTGGGAGATACACGGTTATCCCAGTTGAAATTTCCCAGTTAGAGAGAATCACAGCATTACCAAGTGACACGTGGAATGTTCTACAACCTTTCCCTTACTTTAACTGCAGGGGGGATATTTGTGAGATATTTAGCAGTAAGGAAACAACAGGGAAGCTCATTGAATAAGCAAAGCATGGAGCTGTTCTCTTTTAACCCCGGGATGCAGCGCCATGGTGCGAGTGAGATAAACAGGCCTGGACGCGTTACGGTCTGTTATCTAGACTTCTACACTCGGCGAAACCGAATCATGCTCCAATTGATATTTTACTGTTTTTAAGTTCACCCGAGAGTAGTCGTCAGTGACTTCCTGTTTGACTGTAGTCATGTGTCAGATTAGAGAATGGACAAATGAAATGAGACAAAAAAAGGTAGTATGAAGAAAGAAAACAAAAAAGTAGATACATGCCTGAAATGTTCATGACGGAGTTTAGAAACAACCAGGGATAAAAATGAACCTACCTGGAACAAAGAAGCAAAACAACGGTCACAATTTTCTCCACAATTCTCCAAACGTTCAATTAGCCAACACCTGATGGAAGGCATGCCTTTCATCCAACCATAAACAAGAGGGACCGAAGTTCTCTTTATTTGGCAACAAACGAGGTAGATTTGGCATGAAAAGCCAAATGTTTGTGGACACCTGACCATCACATGCATAGTGAGCTTGTTGAACGTCCCTTTCCAGAGTTATTCCCATTTGGCTGTTATAAGAACCTCCATTCTTCTGGGAAGGCTTTGAACTAGATTTTGGAGAGGGCTATTGGGGTTTGTCCATTCATTCATCCACAAGAGCATCAGTGAGGTCAGGCAGTGATCTTGGGTGAGGAGTCATGGGGGGGCGGTCGACATTCAAATTAGTCCCACAGGTGTTCAGTGGGATTGAGGTCATGGCTCTGTGAAGGTCACTTGTGTTCTCCAATCTTGGCAAACCATGCGTTCATGGAACTTGTTTTTTTTGTGGACAGGAACAGGGTTGTCATGCTGGAACAGGTTTGGGCCTCTTGGCTCCAGTGAAGCGACTTTTTAATGTGACTGCATACAAAGAGATTCTAGATAATTGTATGGCAACAGTTTGGGGAAGAACCACACGCAAAGGTGTGTCTACAAACCTTTAGACATATAGCGTAGGTTGGTTATAAACAGAAAACAACCCAACCGTTTGTGGTCGAGGACGTGCGTTTTTAAAATGGGGGTGGTTTTTGTTTTTCCACCAAAGGCCTCGGGATCCTGCCTCCGCCCAGAAGTTACACCCGAGTCATCAAATCCACTCGGGATTCAAATCCACACGGAAAATTGTTCCGACGACCATAGAAACACGCTTTTGACATGGCCGTCCCAGACCCTGACCTAAACCCTGCTGAAAACCTGTACACGAGAGTCTTCTGGACAGAAGACAGGACCTTGGAAATATTCCGTATTAAGGAACGAGCTGAGATGATTACAGGAGAAGACACAGTGGTTACTGTACTGTCCTGCGTCGTTAGCACACATCTGCACGTGCACTTTTCGTAGAATGTTTGTAGATCTGTCTCATGTGGTTAGTGTGTCCTAGATTAACGTTGTTTCGTTTCAATGTGTACTGTACTAGTGTACAATGTGTACCCCCCCCCTCCACCCCCGCAAAGAATAAACGCACTTCGATTAAAGCTGTACTTCAATTCAACCTATTACGACACCAAATTCTCCAGCGCCAGGAATGAACGTTTATTTTATTTGATTAGTAACATGATTCGTTAAGATTAATTAATAACAGCAGCAGAAACAACACTTTTTTTTTTTTTTTAAAGCAGAAATTGAAATAAAACAAACAAAAAAGCATCTAAGGCATGATGCACACGCCCAGTGCGGTGTACATCACGTCATTACGTTACACGGACCACACACACTGGATTTCCCAGACTGCATCACAGCCTAGGAGAAAGGGACCGCCCGTCAGTCTTCGTCCTGCCATGGAGGATAAGTTCTCTGGGAGGAAATCGCTACAAGTGGCAGGTCTCGCGTCGTCACGTTCAAACAAACATATCTGCTCAAATCCAGAGGGTCTGGGCTTCAGGGGTTTCTTTCACGATGATGTTGCACCACTGGTACACCACTCAAAAAAGAATTTCTTAAGCATTATAAGACAAAATCAAGCTAAACTAGTCTGAGATCAGAAGCCTTGGCAGGTTTCTCAGGCGGCTGCGATAGAAGCGTCTGCATTCCGTCCCTGAGGCTGCAAACAAGGAGAAAGAAAAGGATTTTTAACTAACATATGAAAGGTTGGGAAAGACTGAAGCCATTTTGGGGCTTGCTGCTATAAGGAAAAGAGAAAAAAAATAAATAAACCCCACGACAACAGTATTATGGGATGGAACTGCGCAACCTGCCAATGATTACCAGCTGACCCTGGAGACTCCCTCCATAAACGTTCACGCCTCATATTCACTAATAATCAGCGATTAACCATGTGATATTCTTTTTCTTCTTGTGTTAACGAAAAACCCCCCCCCCAAAAAAAACCCTTTATTATACAGCATAGATTGTGTTCAGTCCATTCGAGTTGTGACTATACAAACTGGAACAGAGGGCATAATGTAAACCTGTGATTCGAATGACAGTTGATCCGTGAAGGAAAAACGAACGAACGCCTTCTGATCGATCCGACGTGAGAACTCATTAGGTGTCCGCGCGTTGCTCACCTTGATGAAGACGCGGGTGGGGAGGAAACGGCGCAGCAGCTGGTTGGAGATGTTGGGGAAGCGTAGCAGGTTGATGTTCAGCACAGGAAGGTTCTGATAACCGGCCATCAGAGGGTAGAAATTGTACACCATTTCCTGCTCTGCACCCGGCAAAATCCTCATCCGCACCTAGTAAAAAGTCAGACAGAACGTCAAAGAACGATGCGTTTGTGGCACTCGTAGCGTGAAGATCGACCGGCCTGCTACACGAGAATCAGGATTGTTCAGCGCACAGTTACATTCCTTGAGATTAAAAAATAAATAAAAACAGGACTGGCACCGAAACGCACTACGATGGCTAAAAGTATGTGGACACCGGATCATCACTCCTATACGTGGTTCTTCCCCAAACTTGTCACAATGTCAGACGCACACAATCGTACGGGAGGTCTTTGTTTGATGCGGCGTTACAATTTTAAGTCACTGGAACTTGGAAAGAGTTTCAAACGTGTTCCAGCAGGACACAAAATCGAGCGCACATGGCGAGTTACATGAAGACATGGTTAAAGTGGCAGTACAGAGCCCTGACCTGAACGCCGACTGCACCTCAGACCTCCTCACCCGTCGTCGGTGTCTGAATCTCACGAATGCCCTTGTAACTGAACGGACACAAATCCCTAAAGCCATGCTCCAAACTCTAAACTCTAGCAGAAAGCCTTCCCAGTAGCGTGGCGGTTAACCCTTAAACTGGGATGTTCAAAAAGTACATAAGAGCGGTGATGATCAGGTGTCCACAAACTTCTGGCCATACACAGTGTACCTACAAAGTTAGGTGAAAGGTTCGGATTTGAAAAAAAATATCTTAAAAACTAGGCTTGAGCGAGAATCTCTCTGAAAAAGTGCGCGTGTCCGCTTTTCGGTGACTGACCTGTTTGAGTCCGGAGAACATGAAGGCGTCGCTGGGCTCCACGGACAGATCCACGTCCTGCACCAGCCCGGTCCGGTTCTCGATGTGGTAGCGCACAGGAAGAGACTCACGCACGCGACCGAACGAGGGGAGGTCTGGACCCACAGACAACACGAGAAAGAATCGGACGCGGCACATACCGTACGACATCGGACACGCTCCACGGTCACGCTGTCCGACGCTAAACGAACAACGGACCGAAGACGGTGGGGACCAGCTGTATGGCATTATTATTACTCACAGTCACCCCTAGAATTATTGGCACCCTAATCTTTATTATAACGGAATATTTATATTTCGCATATTTAAACGTTTATTAATATACTACAGTTGACTTACCAGCATGCACATACAGAGGGATAGTCTCTACGATGACGTGAGGCAGGATCATACTGGTGTTGACGACTGGTGTCTCGGCACACGCAGAATTCCTAACAAACGACGATATACATATTCCGTCAGTCGTGTTTTACAGACATCAAAGTGTGCAAGTGTGTTCACTTTGAGCCGATTCTTCTTCTTATCATCATCACAGAAATTTCACACCTCTTCCAGGAGATGACGTAGTGTCCTGCTGCCACGGTGCTGGTGCCGTTCCGAACAGGAGGACATCTGAGACTGAAGCACTCGCTGGCACACTCGCCCGTCTGTAGCACCACTGCAAACACACACACACACACACATACCAGATTATCCCAGAAACGGCCACAACTACACAGTGTATTGACCTGTACAGATCAAACGATTTAGTCCCGTTTTCTCACCTCCTTCCACCTGGCTCTGGGGCTCGTCGATGGCGGCCATGTTGGAAGCCAGCTGAAGATCGCTGCCGACTAAACGCACAGGCCATGGTGATGCGCTCAAAATGTCTGCCGCCAGCAGGAAGGGCACGTCCGCATACACTCTCTCCAGGTGCTCAAACTGACACAACAGAGCACACCGCATTATAGATTATTCATCTACACACGCCCCTTTTTCCAGAAAAATAAACCTTTAGAGATTTCATCTACATTTACAAAAAAAATGTTACAGGTCTATAAATAAGGAGTGCACTTGGGAGATTTATTTCGAAAAGCTCACCTTGGTGGACACGAACTTGAAAGCCACGTCAAACGGAACGACCGTGTCGATGGTCACGGTTTCGTCCTAAATAAGAAATCGAATTCGGTTAGGGTTGAAAATATATCAAATCAACGAAACCCTGGGTAAAACCGCGCACTTTGGTCGGACGGGGCTCGGAGCTCACCTTGTGACACCTGCAGGTGATGTCTTTACCCTCCACTGTGGTGCTCATTGCATAAGACACATGAAACAGGAAGATTCTGGAGCCTGTGCTCACACAGCGAATGTACAGCTTCTTCTCAATCTGGCAACCAGAAAGTAACACACACACACACACACACACGCACGCTACGCTTCACTTTCTGCAAAATGTTCAGGTGAACATCAATTAAAGACTTAAGGGGGGAAGAAAAGAAGAAGAAGAAAAAAAAGCGCTACTATTTCAATACTGTTGTACCGGACATAACAAGCGCGCGCGTGTGTGTGTGTTGGTTTTACCTTCTGCCCTGGCTGCAGCTCTCCGATAGAAATATCAGTGAGCAAGGCAGGATGCGCTTCATCACACACCTCTGCGCTATTCAGGGTCACGTAGGTCATTTGTGTGAGATTTGCATCCTGACCTAGAACACAGACACTCATCGTCCGATTACGCACAACAATATACACATCTAACTAAATATCACGTGGTGGACACGTGGAGCTGTGTGTGTGTCTGTGTGTGTGTACCTGGTTTGAGGCCGGCAGTGAGACTGACGTCTTTGGCCACCGTGGTTTCCTCTGATTGGATGGTGACGGTCATGCAGTACATCTCATTGGTCAGGGCTGGGGGATCGTGATGGAGCTGTACAGAGATTCGGGGCACTCGGGATATGATCCTACGAGGAAAACACACACACGTACACACTTATTAACACACGGTGTCCTCCGCTAATATTGACACTCTTGGTAAATATATAAGTCTTTTGATCTTTTTGTTCGTGTTTCTCAAAAAAAAATTAATAAAATCTTTGTTAAATATAGGTGTGCAACAATTATTGGCACCCTTTCAGTCAATACTCTGTGCTACCTTACTTTGCCAAGATAACAGCTCGGAGTCTTCTCCTATAACGCCTGATGAGGTTGGAGAATACATGGTGAGGGATCTGAGACCGTTCCTCCGTACAGAACCTCTCCAGATCCTTCAGATTTCAAGGTCCACGCTGGTGGACTCTCCTCTTCAGTTCACCCCACAGGTTTTCTATGGGGTTCAGGTCAGGGGACTGGGATGGACAGGGCAGGACCTTGATTTTGTGGTCAGTAAACCATTTTTGTGTTGATGTTGATGTATGTTTTGGATCATTGTCCTGCTGGAAGATCCAACCACGGCCCATTTGAAGTTTTCTGTCAGAGACGGTCAGGTTTTAATTTAATATCTGTTGATATTTGATAGAGTCCATGATGCCATGTGTCCTAACACAATGTCCAGGTCCTCTGGCAGAAAAACAGCCCCAAAACATTAAAGATCCTCCTCCATATTTAACCGTGGGCATGAGGGACTTTTCCCCATACGGCTACCTCTCTCTTTGTGTACCAAAACCAACTCTGGTGTTGATTACCAAAAAGCTCTAATTTGGATTCATCTGACCATAGAACCCGATCCCATTTGAAGGTCCAGTCGTGTCTGGCACACTCAAGACGCTCGAGTTTGTTTTTTGGATGAGAGTAGAGGCTTTTTTCTTGAAACCCTTCCAAACAACTCATGGTGATGTAAGTGACTTCAGATTAAATGACAAAGGTAACTTGGCCTACGTGTTACTTCATATTTATACCCCTGTTAAACAGGAAGTCATGGTTGAACAATTTCCTGTTCCCAGTCACCCAGGTGTAGTAAAAAAAAAAAAATAAATTCTAAAATATAAATGGCAATATACTTCAAATATATTTTGCTCGTATGAATTCATATGCATGCCTATAATTGTTGCACACCTATATTTAACAAAGATTTATTTTTTATATAAACCTTGTTGTGTTTGCAATTGTTTGATATCCATGAGAGAGGGGTATTTGTGTTTTTTTTTTTTTTTTTTTTAAACAAAAGATAAAAAGGTTAAACAATAAAGGCAAATTGTCCCAACCTTCTTTGCTCATATTTAGCAAGGGTGTGGAGGGCATTGGGTCACATTCACACAGAAAGTCTAGGTGCTGCCATGGCAACCAGCAGCAAATCCGAATCATCATCATTGCCTTCTGGAAGCAATGTGTATAAATTTAGGAACCAAACATCTAGAGAGTCCATTGTTTAAAAAGAGACCAGATGAGTAAATTCTCAGGTATTCAATGTGAGAGCCCATGTCCCATCGAGCAGAAGGGCTTTCTGCCATTTTCAAAAGTTTAACTGTGTGTGTGTGTGTGTGTGTGTGTGTGTGTATTAAGTGTTGGAAAGGCACCATGTCTGTGTATCATTATTAGTGATTAACCTACATAGTGTTAGCTTGGATGGAAATCGCATCCCAGTCAACCTGCTGTTCTGGGATGCGGGTTCTCCTCTTAAGAGTGCGGGACGCCTGCAAAGCCTCTTGGGTAGATGCGGCGTCACCGCCTCCCCCTCTCCAGTTCAGATACACACAGCGGCCAGTCTCGCTGCCCAGCATCAGGTCGACGTGTGTGATCTGAAGCAGAGGAGCCGTTAAAACATTTCGAAACACTTCATTTCCTTTTAAAAAAAAGGACAAACTCTAATCGTGTACCTCGATCTTTCTTCCAACGTCCTCCGTCTTGGCCACGAATTTGAAGCAGTACTTCCGGGCTTTGCCGGGAACGAGACACATGTTCTGCTGCAAGGACGTTTCTAAGATGTCCTTTCCTTTGCACGCCTCTTCCGCCAGGCAGAACTGGTTATACTCCTGAAAATAATAGTGGCAATAGCAATAATTGGAATGTATATATGGAGAGAGCCAGAGAGGTACTGAGAAGAGTGTGTGCACATACCTGGTTGCTGAGGCTGACACACAGCTTGGCGAAACGGACGGGATGGGGACAGTCGGCTCTCAAGTACACGTGTAGCTGGACAGGCTCGTCAACGTGAAAGCTGGGAGACAGGAACTTGGCCTTGCATTGGACTGAGACAGATGTATGAAGCACATCATCACAATATCCGGTGTCCTGCTCCTTATTCTTCAGGCTCATGTTGCTAAATCCTAAGGGATGCTAATAGCCTCCAGTTTAGCGTCATGCACACTGCATGTCTATATAATCAGATTGACCTCAAGGCTGAATTACTTGTACTCGGATTTCAGAGAGTTTCTAATTCAGCACCAAACTCGTTTAAAACCTGCAGATACTGATCATCTGTGGTCTCCAGCTAACGAGCCTTTTGGTCCTCATTAATGAGCAGCTCGGTCTCCTCTGCCGTAAAGCGTAGATCAAACGTCTGCTTGTTTTCGGTCTCGTTACAGCTACGGTGTCAGAGCTGCTTAACCGTGTGAGAACTGAATCGATCACAAGTCCGTATTACTTACTAGATTATATTTCAGTATATTCTGGCTTCACTGTCGCTGCGCTCGTGCGTGTTTGTGTGTTAGGGCTGCAATAACAATTTCACAAGTCTCGACGTTCACATACCGGCCAATTTTCTACCATTATCTTAGGTCTAAGGTTAGTGCAACGTTGAGCAGAAGACCCTTGTATTGCTTCATTGGTCTATTTTTTTTTTTTACTATTACTCCTACACCATTTTTAAGAATAGTCTCAGTTTTCTAGTGAAATGTAAAAATCGGATGGAATAGTTTCCAGCAGGTGACTGATTATTGGGGTTTTTACTAGTGCACTACACAGTTCTACCCTACACACGTTATACCCTATGTAGTGATCGTACAGTATTTAGGGCCATATTCAGAATCTGTGACTTAAGATCAAAACACCATGCACATACTAGCCCCCCTCCGAGTGTGATGAACAGCGTATCAGTACTTACTGAAGGGCACATAGTCCTGCACCTCGACGGTGAACTCGTTATTGCTGGACAGCGAGACGCGGTCACTCCACAGCGCCTGAGCTGCTTTTACGGAGCCTGGATCACACTCCGGCTCTGGCTCAGGAACCTCGTTCTGATTAGAAACGAACACGGAGCGTTTACACAATAAACAGGCCTCCGCGTCGGCTTTCTGTGGCGTTTCATTTTTAATAAGGCGCGATCGACCTCTGCTTTAATCTGAAAACTCTAGTAGAAGACGAGCCTGGGCTGAAGAAAACAAACTGATGCTACTGATTTCTGGTGAAGAGGAAGCTGAGGGTGAAGGTGATGGACTAAACGCTATTGAGCATCTGTGGGACATCCTCAAACGGAAGGTGGAGGAGCACAAGGTCTCGAACATCCACCAGCTCCGTGATGTCGTCATGGAGGAATGGAAGAGGACTCCAGTGACAACCTGTGAAGCTCTGGTGAACTCCATGCCCATGAGGATTAAGGCAGTGCTGGAAAATAATGGTCCCCACACAAAATATTGACACTTTGGGCCCAATGTGGACATTTTCACTTAGGGGTGTTCTTACTTTTGTTGCCAGCGGTTTAGACATTAATGTCTGTGTGTTGAGTTATTGTGAGGGGACAGTAAATTGACACTGTTACACAAGCTCGCACACTCACTACTTTACATTGTAGCACAGTGTCATTTCTTCAGTGTTGTCACATGAAAAGATATCATCAAATATTTACACAAATGTGAGGGGTGTACTGACTTTTGTGAGATACTGTAAGTCATCGATAAATCTGTAACCTTCCTGGTGGGCTTGTGACCTCGACGCACAGAACAATATATGAATAAAAAATAAATAAAAAGAGAGTTTGAACACCTCCAGAATGTCTTCCCATTTGAGGTCAAGTGGGTGGAGCAAACATTGCGCAAGCCTAACTCTGACCAATCACAAGCCAGATGTCGCTTGTCCTTCCATTGTGTCTGAATGGTATTTTCAAGTCTGAGCACTTCTGTAAGTCGAAGTTAACCAAGCGATTTTAGCTCAGATTGAGGAATGTCAATCTAGGGTGCTCATTAGAATATTAGACCACACCCACCAAGGTTTTTTTTCCCCCCTTCCTAAATTCAAACTTTGCTGAATGTTCCGCTTTAATCCTTTACTACTTCACCAACTGACTTTACATAAGCTGCAGCGCAGTACGTAGCATCCTGAAATGAGAGGCCCTAACGTGTACATATTTCGCTCCATAATTACATCGGGATTCGCTCACCATAAGCACTCGGATCAAGTTCTTCTCAATCCTGGACTTTTGATCTTCACGCAGAGTAGAAGCTGGGCATGCACACAAAGGCAGTGTTTTATTACATATACACACACACACACACAACACACTCTGTCTCTCTCTCTCACACAAGTACTGCATGAACTGGACTTAATGAGTTCGGAAGGGAGAGATGGTGACTGAGGAGTAAAGTACCTCTGCCCACAAGCTCCATTGAGTAGGTAATGTAGTCTTTAATATGGCCCATTAGGTACGAGCACTTTAGAGCTGTGCACAAGATGGAGGTGAGCAGAGTCCACCAGCGTTCAGTCCGATAGTCACACATCACATAGTCCAGCAGTCTGTAGGAAGCAGAAACACACAACACCCACACACACACACACACACACACACACACCAAATTCAGTCCCCACTCCTACAGCTGCCTCAGAATGCACTAAACCTTCAGAACGGCGGACTCACTTTAAAGCTTTAGTGTAATCCTTGGCGTTGTAATACTCCTCTCCCATCTGGACCACTGCAAACACACACATGAATAGAATAAACATCGAAAATGCAGCGTTAAATCAACGTTCATTGTTCGATCCCCAGCCGCATCTACTTAACAGTATTGTTTAAATGTGAAATAGTCTTTAGCATTTAGCTGAAGATCACGGTTTGTAAACTCGAAATGCAAACTGATAAAGCTAGACCCCTCCGTTAAAGCACATTTAAAGGTACATTCTGTGTGGAAAATAAACCAGATTAGAAATCCTACTAAATTTATATGCTGAACTAACTGGCTGAAGTGTTTTATTTCACTGCAATTCGATCCCTCACCAAACCCGTCTTGGTCTTTCTCAAACCCACAGCTCGTTAATGAGAAACCGTAAAGCCGCCCGTCCTGAAGACTTCCCCATTCGCACAAAAACAAACCAACAAAATAAGCTTTACCTCTGCCAGACCTGAGATACTCCTACAAATGATAATAACGTATAGAAAACCGATCTGCACTATTACTGAAACTACTGTTAGAGCTGCAGAGATATACATATAGATATACATATTCTGTGAGATACTGTGTGTATGTGTATATATATATATATATACACACACACACATACGAATGCACCTTCTGACCAATCTGATTCGAGAACTCAGTGTGTGTACATTATAAAATCTGAGCGTCCAGCTTCCGTCAATGAAGAAAAACGAGAAAAGTCTGAAAAAGATGAGGATGTAAGGTTGAGGATGAAATTCTGCGCTAGATAAAGGGTCGAGTCCAGGATGCAGCGAGCAGCGACGTGTGTGAAATGTAAATTCCTTCAAAGCCACATCCTGGGTCATTCCCATAGCAAGCGCTGATGTGTGCAACTCGGTAAATGAGCATTTAAAGTGTGAATGTAAATGAAGACGGTTAGGACATGAAGGCTTGTCTGTGGTCGAACGGATGTGGAGGAAGTGGTGCTGTCGGAAACGCCGCTGGCTTCACACTCACTCAGATGACTCTTCATTCGAGGACACTTGTACTTCTTAAATTGTGCAACGGCGTTACTGAGCAACGCGATGATCAGCTCCTGCAGGGGGAAAAAAAAACCAAAACAACGAACACAACCACAACAATGCTGAATAACCGTTTAGTATTAAATCAACAGCCTAAAACAGGACACGTCTTCATGTAGTTATTCATAGAAGGAAAGCGCAGGAGGTACTATATTAAATCACATTTCAACGAGGTCCCAAGGGCATTTTCACATTTTTATTTTGTAAAACTGGACTCGAGGACGGCGTGGTCTGTTTGCGTGTGAAACTCGTTTTGGAACCTGGGTGCGGATCGGAAAACCGATCTCGGGCTAAATGATCAGAAAATTTCGAAATCGCACGCCGATACAGAACAATCGCGCGATTAGCGGAAGGAATCCGAGAACGGAACTCGTCGTGCGAGAACACCCCGGTGACGACGAGACACGAGAACGGAATCGGACGGATCGCACGTGGAAAAATGCCCCTGAATCTTTGAAAAGTTTCAAAAGGTGATAAACGGGAACATTTAAAAAGAGAGACTGACCGAATGGGGCACCTCACCCTCCTTCAGCTGGAGAGCGAGAATACCCTGTTTTTCCTTCTCTGCATCAGGTGGATCGATACCTGCAAAAGACAAAACATCATCATCATACTGGATGGAATACGGAGTACCTGAACATACGACGTGGTGCAAAAGTACAACGTTAACAATGGAGATGTCGGTCCAAGATTTAAAAGCTTCTCCGTATCTTAACGCGAGTGTTCATGTCCAATTAGAAACCCCCCCGATTCGAGACGCTCCTCAATGACAACAAGAGAAACCACAAAAAGAAAATCACTAAACGTCGCCGTTTGACTTGGGAACCATAGGACCGGGAGGTTTTGGCTCGTACATGCCACCTAGTGGTCGCCGCATTTAATCCTCCAGATGTACATACTGTGTAGATACTGTACACAAGTGAGAATGTAAAGAATGCCACACGTGTAGCACCTCAGCTAAACAGCAAGGTATATCTGTGGGGTGGGGTGTATGCTCACTCTGATGGCCTTGTCTCCAAAGTCTCTGTCCGTAAAAATCCAGAGCTCCGGCGTTCGTCTCCAACGGTTCCGGTGTGGGAAGGCTCATGCTGGGCTACCGAAAGGATCCAAACACACATCGAAGAACATTACTATAATGTCTAGAAAACAGCACAGAATTCTTCACAAGCGCACTATAGTTTGCAACATTTGATACACGCTAGAACGCATCTGAAGCTACTTGAATTATAAGCAGCTAGGAATATTGGGACAGCTCTGCGTCTAAACAACTAAACACAAGAACTACGTTAACATGGCGGATTAAAACTGGTTTACCCGAGGAAAGAAAGAAAAAAAAATAAATAAATAAATAAAGTTATGTTTATGACTAGGGGTGAGTGAAATTGTGGAAGTGCATCACGGTACAAACAAAGGAGATTTCTGAGGACCTCAGAAAAAAGACTTGTTGACGCTCATCAGGCGGGAAAAGGTCACAAAACCATCTCTAAAGAGTTTGGACTCCACCAGTCCACACTCAGAGAGACTGTGTACAAATGGAGGAGATTCAACAGCGTTGTTACCCTCTCCTGGTGTGCTCAACCAACAAAGATCACTCCAAGAGCAAGATGTTTAATAGTCCTTGAGGTCATAGAGGAACCCAGGGTAACTGCAAGCAACTAAAGTTCTCTCTCACATTGGCGAACGATAACGTTCCTGAGTCCACCATCAGGAGAACACGGAACAACAATGGCGCGCATGGCAGGACTGCAAGGAGAAAGCCACCAACATCCCAGAGTTGTTCTGTACCGAGGAACGGGCGAAAATTCCTCCAAGCTGATGTGCGGGACTGATCACCAGCGACCGCAAACGTTTAGTTGCGGTTATTGCTGCAGATCAGATACTGAAAGCAAAAAGGTCCACATACACCCCGCCCTGCACCCCCACCCCCACCCAGAGATGACCTCGTATAACATTTATGTCT